>MJUU01036296.1:49904-68694 GCA_002080025.1 Modiolus philippinarum | reverse complement strand
CAGTAGTAGTAACAAAAACATTCACTTCTTTGTTGACATATGTAAATGGGTCTATATTAAAAACTTCCTCGTGATAACCCCATTTTTTACATATATAACACGAACTGGTAAGGTGATAGATAACAACTGATCCTCACCACTTTATCCAAGATCATTCATAATGCAATCGGGCTTGTACATTTTTTACTTTAATTATCAAAAACTAAAACTATTAGATAACGCAAATCACTCTGAAAGATTTTAAGATGCATTTATCTTCTGTAATGAATCACTAAAATATCCGATCAACTTTATCGAAGACATTAATAACATTTTTGTGCCAATGAGTATATGCCAACCTTGTTGCTTTGAAGAACCGATATCGGTATTTTGTTTTACAATTTTCAGGCCGAGGGTAGACATTTGTTTGAAGGGTCTAACAAAATAGCCGTTGTTGGAGAAACCAGTCTAAAACCGCTTTGTTATACCTCTGTTGTAACGACCTGTTGTTAACAAATCATAACATCAGTGAAACTAATGCACCTAGACACGGACCATTTGATTTTCGGGGGGGGGATTAAGCATTTTTACCTGGGCTTGGAAATTTTTTCCGCCGGCCAGATTATTTTTTCCCCATAAACACTATACTAAGAAATTTTGTTGAGCCAGGCTTTTTTTCTACTGGACAAAGTCAGAGCCAGATTAATTTTAGCCCAGTGGCTGGCCAGAGATATTTTAGGCAAAAATGGGGGCCAGAATTTTTTTTCTAAATAATACCTGCCCTGCCCCCCCCCCTGAAAATCAAATTGTCCGTACCTTATATCTATAAAAATGGTCAAGTTTTAATTGATGCAACTTGTATATGGTGATACTATTTACGGTAACGGTATTTTACATTAATTTCAGAACGGAAGGGCCGTTAGCGCTATTCACTACGGATTGGAACATTTTACAGGGTGGTACATGGAGATGGTTCTTTCACAGGCAGTTCATCAATTATTCATAGAGGTCTGGGATAATTGGGATTCTCCAAGCCATATTCTATATTACTATAAATACATGGTTTTACATTTTGTAGTATATTGTTTAGTATGAACTCCGCATCATAGCATATCCCTTCAATCCTTGCAAATACATGTGAAGATATATACCTATGGTTGTTTTCAATTGCTTCCGTATTGGAGTCTTGATTTTTCCTGTGTTTAGTGTAAATTGATAAAAATGCAACCTCATCCCTCGTAAATAAAAATTTCTTTCCCGTGCGTTTGTACATTCTACTCTCCGATACGACTCTTATCATAGATGCATATACTGCCTGAAAAACTTGAATAATAAGCTTGCAATGTTTTATGCAAGAGGTTTGAGTAAAGCTCATTTCTGAAGGCCTCGTGGTGATTTCAAGATGAAGAACAACAACGAAAGCGTTGTTCTATTGTTTAGTTTTGGCACGTATTTGTTGAGACCGTTTGTCTCATTTGCATTTACTCCATATCCTTTCATTGTTAACTTATGTGGCAGATATTGTAATAAAAATTTTGAATAATAGTAACGAACAAAATATAAGTCCGCACGTTGCCAACTGTGTTGATAAACGAACAAAAACGACGAAACAGGAACCACGTGACGTCGTAAATCAATGACATGCGCTGTTAATATTAGAACGGGCAGTTCTGAATCTGAGTTCAAAAGCGGTTGACCTTGAACAGTCTCCTCTGACATAAACTCGTGGATTCAAACAGAAAAAGTATTCGATTTTTTTGTTATATTATTATTTATGCTGAAAGTATATAGAGAGGTGTAACAATCTGTAATGGAACAAAAACATAACAAGAGGCCATCGAGAGCCTGTATCGATCACCAGGGCCATGGCTGACATAAATAAAAGGCATTTCCAATAGGAAAAACAAAACACAAAATTTAACAGAATACTTTTTTCCCTAAAATTACAGTGTTCTTGTTTTGTTTCCATAGCAACCGAAAGCTCCACCATCCATTACAACCCATAACAGAACACCATTCAAACAAAATTTGGGCAGGGGTTCCCCTTATAATCAAGGTAATACATGTTGCTGAAATTAAAACATTCAGACCACAATTCAAATAAAAATTCAAAAATTTGGGCAGAGGTTCTACATGTAATTGAACTAGTAGTTTCTGAGAAGAAGATCTTTGAATGTATATTCCATAGGGTCCAATGCTAAAACTATGTTCCCGCTGGGGGCCATCTTGGATGAGGGACGGACCTGCCAGAAACCCTTTTTGGAAGGTACCATCTAAGGGCCATTGTGACTAAGTTTGGTTATAATTGGACTGGTAGTTTCTGAGAAGAAGATCTTTGAATGTCTTTTCCTTAGGGTCCAATGTTAAAACTATGTTCCCCGCTGGCGGCCATCTTGGATGAGGTACGGACCTGCCGGATACCTTTTTTGGATGGGACCATCTAAGAACCATTGTGACTAATAAAAAATTGTTTGTTTGCTGTTTACCTACCCAACACTTTTTGGGTGAGTAGGTAGGTAGGTGATTTTTTTTTTTTTTTTGAAAAATGAGATTGCTTATTGATCGATGTTAGTATGATATTTTGATATTTCAAGGTTGTATATTTGTTATTATTCACATGTTTTCATTTGGAATGCCATTGAATATCAATAGTTTTTTAATACAGTTTGTGCTTGCATATTTTGTAAATTTTGGGCATCCGTTGAAAGTGTGACAGGACAGCCTACCTGCGTTGTAGTAAATATCTAGTAAATCAACTTGGCTGATGGATCAATTCTTTAGCCGAGTTAGACGGCTGGTTGGAGTGCTTTGTTAAGGAGATTCATGATCTCCGGTTACAAAAAGTTTAATTTTCAAACATAAATTGCCGATTTGCATAGCACATAATCTGACGATACATGCAATACTCGATATGAAAAAGAAAGGAAATGGGGTAAATGTCAAGGAGACAACATCCCATCTCCAGGTTAAAACGACCCAAAACGAAGCATCTAGGTTTGAAAAAGGCTACGATTTTCTATCTAAGTGGCAAATGAAGACTTGAAGCAAGGAACAGTTGAAGCCGACAAAAAAACAAGCATACAAATCAAAACCAGACCTAATTTTTCAGGAGCAAAGAGGAATCCCCAGATTATGGCACCAAGTACATTTCAGTTTCAAACCCCCAAGGAAAAAATAATTGAACATTAATAGAATAGCAGAATAACATTGTTTTACTCTGACAATTAACCTGCAAAAATCCAAAATTCTTTTAATGTCTGTCCGACACATTTAAACAGATTGAACAAGTCTAGTACATGTATGAAAACTTCAACTGTTTCATTTTTCTTGTCCATAATATATTATATATATAGTTATGTAAGAAAAACATCTTCCATACTTCAATTTTTTTCATAGACATGTACTATTTGGCAATATATTTTGAATAATTCGAAATGAACAAGTTGAAATACCTATAATGTTGAAGATTCGTGCAAAAAGTAAGAACAAAATTTGCCTGGGATGTATTTTTTTGCACATGAAAAACCGATGAAAATAACTCATTTTTGGTCTTGCATCACAAAGCATCAACTCATAATTGAACACTGAATGTAAAATATATTTAAGTATTGTGTTAAAAATGTTATTTGAATAATTACTGTTTGAATTGAAATTTGGTGCTGACCTGATTCATTTACAATACATACATGTGACATATTTATGTAATCCATTTCATGCAATTCTTAACTAGCTTTGACAATTTGACATTTATATCCCTTTATGACATTGAAACCTGACCAAGAGCTGTAGATGAATGGAGCAAGATGTATCCGCTCTCACTGAACCCTGAATCAATACATTGCAAATAAAAATTTTAATGTGTGGGGATATGCAGATGGGGGCACAATACAAGTACATTGTATAGACAATGATATAATCCCTAAGAATTATTTCCTTGACGAAAGCCGGAAAGGGGGCAATAGTACAAATCTAGACCGAATTATCTGGCGTTTACAAAGCTACTTTTATCATCATATGTTTATCTTTTACTGATATGACTTTTTATTTTTTTATATTGCTTTGTCACAAAGCAATATAAAAAATAAAAAATGAAAATAAAAAGTCAGATCAGTAATAAGATAAACAAAGGATGATAAAAGTAGCTTTGTAAACGATAGATAGTTCGGTCTAGTACAAATCATGATCATCATACCTAGCTAATCACGCCAAATATCAAATCATTACCACAAGCTGAGAAATCCATAACAAAAGATATTCCAGCTGGATGGGTAAAACAATATACCCCCTCTCCTATGGAGTGGGAATAATTCTTTGGGTCGATTTTAAGATACAGCAGCCACCAAAGTTAAAAGGCACTTGTTTTGTTTTATTCTTGTTTTCTGCCATCTCGAAAATAAGGTCAACAAAGTCACATTTCAAGGTCTCCAGGTCTTGTCTAACTAATGAAAAAAAAAAACAAAAAAACAAAAAACAAAAAAAACATTTATCTAATTGCTCACAGGAGTGTACTGTTTCCCGTTGGTAATCGCCGCACTGCAACCACCGTCGGAGTTTTTGGAACTTGTCAAGTTTGTCAGCAAAATCCTGTTCGCTAATGCTGTATACAACGCTGTCGTTTACATCTTTCAAGCTCGATTTTTAAAGACACCCGTCCGATTGTACTTTTTGAAAGAAAAACATTCCGATGCTTCCCCTTCTTCTAAACAAATTCTGAAAGTGGAGGGTTACGGGCGCAGCGGCCATTTTTTCTTTAAGTAATTCTAACAGCGAAATCGGTTTACGGAAACAGACACGAAAAATTCCGGAAGTCGGAAAAACGAAAAAAAAAAAAAAAAAAAAAAAAAATCTGACAAAGTCGATAAAATTTTTTGAGTCGCTCTATTTTCGATGAGTCGGTCGGTAAACAGCAAACAAACAATTTTTTAAGGATGGCCTAGTTTCTGAGAAGAAGATCTTTGAATGTGTTTTCCCATCAGGTCAATGTTAAAACTATGTTCCCCGCTGGCGGCCATTTTGGATTAGGTACGGACATGCCGGATACAATTTTTAAAGGGGACTACCCAAGGACTATTGTGACCAAGTTTGGTTCCAATTGGCCCAGTGGTTTCAGAGGAGAAGATCTTTGAATGAAAAGTTTACGACGGACAGATACACGACGGACGCCGGACGCCAAGTGATGGCAAAAGCTCACCCTGTCATAGCCAGTGAGCTCATAAAAAGTACACGTTTTAACTGCATTAAAGTTATTGGTGACACTCTGTTTATGATGGACAAAACGATCACCCAATCTTTTACCAGTCTCACCCACGTAGATCAATTGGCATTGTTTGCAACCAACAGCATACACTACATTTTCGGTTTTGCAGATGAAACCATTTTTCAGTTTGAAGAGTCCTACTACTTTATCTGTTTCCCAAGTAAAAACAACAAGTCAGACACCGAGATCGCTTACACTTTCTGGTACCCTTGTATTTACAGAGAATTTGAGTAGTAGCACTGTTGGAGAAGAGGGTGAGAAATACCGACGACCGTGAGGCGTTGGTCCTGACATACCACCTTGATAACAAACGATCAAAAACATTTTGATCCATAATTTTAAATGTACAGTTTCAAGGAGGAACACATGTCTGCAGTTTTCCAGGATTTGCCTCCTATTGCGGCCTTCAGAATAGGGATGAGTCTTAAACAGCACCATGTCACTAGCTCTTTCAAGAGTGTTACTCATCAAATTCCCTATAAATACAAGGGCAATAGAAAATTTAAGCGATTTCGGTGTCTAACTTTTTACATCTGAAACAGATATTCCGGATGATGACCTGGAACGTGACCGGAGATGGTTCAGAAAGCGACATTTTTGGGCATACTGTTAATTATTTCTGCCAAAAAAAATTGTCTACGAGCTATAATTTTTCTGCAAGAAAGAAAAATATTACTTTTCATTAAAAGAAAATAGAATTAAGGTTCTAATGTTGTATACAACGCTGTCGTTTACATCTTTCAAGCTCGATTTTTAAAGACACCCGTCCGATTGTACTTTTTGAAAAAAAAACATTCCGATGCTTCCCCTTCTTCTAAACAAATTCTGAAAGTGGAGGGTTACGGGCGCAGCGGCCATTTTTTCTTTAAGTAATTCTAACAGCGAAATCGGTTTACGGAAACAGACACGAAAAATTCCGGAAGTCGGAAAAACGAAAAAAAAAAATAAAATAAAATAAAATCTGACAAAGTCGATAAAATTTTTTGAGTCGCTCTATTTTCGATGAGTCGGTCGGTAAACAGCAAACAAACAATTTTTTAAGGATGGCCTAGTTTCTGAGAAGAAGATCTTTGAATGTGTTTTCCCATCGGGTCAATGTTAAAACTATGTTCCCCACTGGCGGCCATTTTGGATTAGGTACGGACATGTCGGATACAATTTTTAAAGGGGACTACCCAAGGACTATTGTGACCAAGTTTGGTTCCAATTGGCCCAGTGGTTTCAGAGGAGAAGATCTTTGAATGAAAAGTTTACGACGGACAGATACACGACGGACGCCGGACGCCAAGTGATGGCAAAAGCTCACCCTGTCATAGCCAGTGAGCTCATAAAAAGTACACGTTTTAACTGCATTAAAGTTATTGGTGACACTCTGTTTATGATGGACAAAACGATCACCCAATCTTTTACCAGTCTCACCCACGTAGATCAATTGGCATTGTTTGCAACCAACAGCATACACTACATTTTCGGTTTTGCAGATGAAACCATTTTTCAGTTTGAAGAGTCCTACTACTTTATCTGTTTCCCAAGTAAAAACAACAAGTCAGACACCGAGATCGCTTACACTTTCTGGTACCCTTGTATTTACAGAGAATTTGAGTAGTAGCACTGTTGGAGAAGAGGGTGAGAAATACCGACGACCGTGAGGCGTTGGTCCTGACATACCACCTTGATAACAAACGATCAAAAACATTTTGATCCATAATTTTAAATGTACAGTTTCAAGGAGGAACACATGTCTGCAGTTTTCCAGGATTTGCCTCCTATTGCGGCCTTCAGAATAGGGATGAGTCTTAAACAGCACCATGTCACTAGCTCTTTCAAGAGTGTTACTCATCAAATTCCCTATAAATACAAGGGCAATAGAAAATTTAAGCGATTTCGGTGTCTAACTTTTTACATCTGAAACAGATATTCCGGATGATGACCTGGAACGTGACCGGAGATGGTTCAGAAAGCGACATTTTTGGGCATACTGTTAATTATTTCTGCCAAAAAAAAATTGTCTACGAGCTATAATTTTTCTGCAAGAAAGAAAAATATTACTTTTCATTAAAAGAAAATAGAATTAAGGTTCTGTTTGAGTAAAACTTTAATTAACAAACCATGAAATAACTGCTTCAGTATTATTACGACCGCGATTTACATGTTCTCCAACGGTCCATTTTGACTGATTTAATCGACCTGTTGTTGTTGCAATCGTAAATTCCCAGTTTGGATTTGGCTTGAATGATATATTGCCAGACTCGTCTCTCTCAATGCTAACAAATCGGACATGCTGGGCACCCATATTCACGCAATCTGGACTAACGTTAATGTTATCTGCATTAAAAACAGTAACAAATTGCTCCAACGACTCCGATGCATAATATACTGCAAACCTAACCATAGCCCCGTGCCGCACTTGTTTTACCAATTCAAATTTTGAACCATGTGTTGCTACACCTTTTTCACACGTTGATAAGACATGTTTCCAAGGCCTTGTTTCGACAAACCATTTTACGTTTTGTCTTTGAAGACTAGGCGCCCCACGACTTTCATGTTTGCCAAGAAAGTAACGAATAGTGTTTACTCTGCCATTAGTGTCTACGTTTTGCCAGTACCAATATGCTTGTGATTGAAACTCCTTCTTATTCCTTTTCGATACGTGACTCAATACTTGTGCTGTCACTATATCGCTTGAAACAAAAAGTACGTCTGCTTCTATTGTATATGATGTAAAATATTGCAACCTTACTCTTTTACCCGCCAGAACTGCTGACTTCAAATCTTCTAATGAACCACTAACTGAATTGCCATGTTCGTCATGTTCATAAGCTAATGTCCAGCATGTATCTGCGAACCAATTCACTGATCTTTTATCGTTTGTTCTTCCGCGACTTACGAACTCGCCTACATTCCACCTTGTAATATAACGATCGCTATCGCTGGACGAAATTACAAACCACCAGTATGCATTAGGTTGAAATTCTACATAACCACCGGAAGTGCGAGCCTGACTGATGTGCCATGTTTGCATGGATGATATTACGGTCTTTCCTGAATTACGATCAATGTTTGTTGATTTATCAGCATAACCTTCTTGAGTATCAACCACATCAATCGCATATCCTTTGTCAATGGCGTCATTTAAATTACTTATATCTCCACATGTCGTACTCCCATCGTAAGAGTTACAATATATTGGAGTTGACGGTATTGACGGAAAACCACACCAGTTTCTGAAATTAAGAATTATCCTTTAGCAGCTCTTGAATATACTTTGATTTTTTTCCCTCGCATTTTTTTTATTTCATATGCACTGAGAAGATATACCTAGTACGGTCGTAAAATAACTAAATAGTTTCAAAATAATACTTTACACATTTTATACTGAAAATTTTGTATATTTCTTATTCTATTTTCATTTTAATGTATAAAACATGGACATGAGGGGGTGGACAGGGATAAATGAGACCGTAAGAGAGGGTCGGAAAAGGAGAAAGCGAGTGGGAGAAAGGAGAGGGGGCAGAAAAAAGGAGGGGGCGGAAGAAATTAGAAAAGGGGCGAGAGAAAGGAGAAAGGCAGAAGGGAGAAAAGAAAATGAAAGGGAGAGAGATTGTTGGGAGACAGGAAAGAGGAAATAGGAGAAAGGGGAGAGGGTACGGGAGATGGGAGCAATCGGGCGGGAGAAATGAGAAAGACACACCCTACCCAACCCCATCCCCCAATATACTGAAGGACTTTCCGAAGTAACTCTGAATAAAATCGAAGTAACAAAGTTGGATTGCTATTCTAATATTCTTAAATATAATCAAATCTTTATGCCCCAGCTAGTATTTTAGAATACGACAAAATAAACTACCTTCAATTGGTGGAGTGTTTGGTTTAATGTCATGATCAATTTCGAGTTGCAATAAAGTTCTATTTTTTCTAATTTAACAAGGTAAGACAATACAAACACTTAAAGACTCAAATTCCATACCTCACAAACCAATGAATTTTATATTTAGGTCTATCTTCAAGGCCTGATGGCTGTGAGTGAATTCCAACATACCAACGGGAGATGTGAATGTTACCAGATGTACATATGTTCAAAAACCACCAATATGCGTCATACTGGTGTCGATCCCATCCGCTTTTACTAATGTGGAAAAGAGACTGCATACACACTAGCGTATCATTCAATACAATGGCATTTTCAACGTCAGCAAAGTAGTTGTTAAAATGTATTCGAAGTCTGTATCCTCGAAGTACAGCATCAGCAAGACCCTTTTTACAACCAAATATGGTATTTCCGTCTGAATCTGTTATCAACATTCGTCGCCATTTACAATCACAGGTATCTGAAAGAGACAGGTCAATAAGTATTTTACTCAGTTAAAGTTAAAATACAGTAATGTTCATAATTTTTTTCCCAAAGATGGATATATTTCATACAAAATAACCATTCAACACAAGCTTATAATACAGCTCCATTCTTCGACTTTAAGCTAACATTAAAGAAAATGTTCACGAAATGTAGAAATCGGAAATAAATTTTGACTTACAGATAAGTGTGAAAAATGCTCTAGAATCAATTTCACAATCTTCAACGTAAAGATCAAAATCGCTTTTTTTCAACCCGTGTCAAGTTTGTTAAAGTTTTTGTTCAGCTGCAAATGACATTTTGCCTCATTTTGACATGAAAATCATTCTGTATTATTTACGCCTCGCACTCCGAAAAAGAAGAAAAGATACCAAAAAGAAATCAGAAGTTTTGTTGGATCTCAGGTTGCGGCAAAACACATTATGACCGAAATCTCCTCAAAATCGGACGAAACATAACGCAATTCTAATTTTTTAAAGTTTTCATTACGTTTAGGACCCCAATGTTATGAGTGTTTTCTGTCAAATATTAAAGACTGATTTAGCAGCTGTAACCTTGACCTAAGGACGGTCAGAAAACAATCGATTAAATCCCCATCTCTTTTGAGTGAGCATATGACCACCCAAGTAAATATCTATAAAAAAAATTGATGTTGAAATCGGCGAAATAAACATGGTTGTGTCTCGTGTGTCGAGTAAGCGTGCTTGAATTTTTTAATTGATATAGTTTTATTTGATTTAGGATGCCTTAATTGTTTTCCTAGACACAACTATACAGACTGAAATACAGTCATTTGATGTTCCAAACAATCATGACAATGTCGTAATGATGTGACCCTAGATTGTTTGCAAGTAAAAAGTGTAAACGCATACAATAAATTGTTGTAGTTGTAAGACTTTTGCCACCTTTCTTCCAATCTACAACTAGAAAAAGGTGATCTGCTAATCACAAAAGATACCCCCGCCCATAAGCAATCCTAGTAGATGCAGGAACTTTTTCACAAAGGTAATTGAAGTTATCATCCGGAACATCCGGAAACTATGTATAAAATTTACAGATTTTGCCTAAATCAAGGGTAATAACTCTGGAACGCAAACTCCGATCACGGTCAAAATCGAACTTGACCTGTATTTATGAATAGAAACATTACCCCAAAATATCAAAAATTTCCTTCAGAGTAAACTCAAGTTATCCACCGGAAACCATAAAATTTACAGATTTTACCTAAATCAAGGGCAATAACTCTTGAACGCAAAATCCAATAATGGTCAAAATCGAACTTGAACTGCATTTTATGAATAGAAACATAATCCAAAAATATCTAACTTTCCTTCACAGCAAACTCAAGTTATCATGTGGAAACCGTAAAATTTACAGATTTTGCCTAAATCAAGGGCAATAACTCTGGAACTCAAAATCCGATCACAGTAAATATCGAACTTGACCTTTATTTTATAAATAGAAACATTATCCCAAAATATTAAAATTTTTCTTCAAGGCAAACTCAAGTTATCATCCGGAAACTATAAAATTTACAGATTTTACCTAAATCAAGGGCAATAAGTCTGGAACGCCAAATCCGAATATAGTCAAAATTGAACTTGACTTGTATTTTATAAATGGAAACATAATCCCAAAATATCTCAACTTTCCTTCAAAGCAAACTCAAGTTATCATCCGGAAACCATAAAAATCACAGATTTTGCCTAAATCAAGGGCAATAACTCCGGAACGCAAAATTCGATTATGGTCAAAATCCAACTTGATCTGTATTGTATGAATAGAAAAATAATTTTAAAATATTAAAAATTTCCTTTAAACTCAAGTTATCATCCGGAAACCATAAAATCTACAGATTTTGCCTAAATCAAAGGCAATAACTCTGGAACGCAAAATTCGATCACGGTCAAAATCGAACTTGACCTGTATTTTATGAATTGAAACATAATCCCAAAATATTAAAACTTTCCTTTAAAGCAAACTGAAGTTATCATCCGGAAACGAAAGTGTGATGGACGTTCGGGCGGAAAGACGGACGGACAAGAGGAATCCTAGATACCCCCACCTTTTAAGGCGAAGGTATAAAAAAATGTGTATTTACAAAAAGCAAAAAAGAATGATAACCCATTATGAATCTACTGTAGTAACAAATTGAACTTGCCTAAGCTGTCTGCGGTGGATGGTGTTACCAGGCAGACACATGTCAAAATTGATATCAACAGCCTTAAAACTTTCTCCCGATTCATTCCAAACGTAATGCAGTGTATGTTGACTAGTTCTTAATTCAATACTACAAGAAATAAAAAAGCAATTAAGTATTTGTTGTTCTCGGTAATTTTAAATTGATTGTCAGGACCGAAGTCATGAGAATTGCACAAAGGACAAAAAACATCAAATTACAGGTGTTTCGCACTACAGGGATTTTTAAATTTGATGTTCATATAGCTGAGTCAATTCCTTGTTCTGATATACGAGCCTCGTAATGCCTAATAACTATGGCCAATGTGTGCACTCTTCACATGATTAATACGGGAAAGGTCACCAGGCCTCATATTCTATCGCATGAGAACTAATTATTTTAAATTTTGCGGGATATGAATAAAGAAAGACAGATAGTCAAAGAGTGTTAAAATGTCAATTATTGCCAATTCCCAAGAAGGTTGGCTTTCGATTTGGTACAAATTCATGTGCTTCCGTGAAATGTCAGCAAAATCTGTCGACAATCCTCGGTTCTATTATTAAAGGTAGATGTAACAGGTGAGTATTAAACGAAAACAAATTAAATGTTCACTATCAGCGAATTATCTGTGAAAAAGTTTGTTTTTATGTTAAAGACATTGCAAAGCAGCTGCAAATTTGAAACATTTGATGTAGACATAGTGACTGAAGGCAGAGTATTAAAGGTATATAACATGGATGTAGCGTTGCTCGACAATTAGCAAAGAATTCCGCTTAAACCGGTGCAAGGGGCCGTCTTAAACTTACTATGAGGTATGAGCAAAGCTCATTGATGAAGGCCTCAAGGTGACTTCAAGATGAAGAACAACAATATAAGCGTTGTTCCTTTGCTTGTTTTTACCATGTATTTGTAGAGACTTTGTCTCATGTGCATTTACTCCCTATCCTTTTATTCACCATATAAATACCCTGGACAATAGGGTAAAAAATCACTGTGTAATGTGGGTTCGGGATATTGAAACGGCCATCATACCGGTACATTGGGCGGATTTTGTCAAAAATAATAATAATAACAATAAAGTATACAGTGGGGAAGCTAGAAATAAAGGTAGATTTCTGCCGTTTCCGCATTATTCACAGTATACATAGCTGTGCGCCAGAAATTCCTTGTTTACGAGTTTTCTGTAGGCTGTATGCGGGTATACAGAAAAATACCACAACGTGCTTTCAAAGCGGCATGTTTTATGCCTTAATTAGTTGTTCATAGACTACCAAAACATTTATAATTTTGCAAATACGTTAGCAAATGATTACTTTACATATCCTAAATGTTTTGATGAAACCTGTCACTCGAAATCGTGAATTTTTCTACGCAAAGTAATTTACTTGTGTGACATAGAAAAACAACTCGCGAATACGTCCTTATTTCTGAACGAAATCGATATATTTTGTCACTCATTCTTTATCGCATATTTGTACGTCACTGTGTATGTTCTCGTCTTTAAATTCACATTGTTTGCGTTAATATATAGAGATCTGTATTTAACTTGACTGTGGGATGAATACTGAGTGACTGTAGGCTTTGAGTTACGAGTTTTGAAAGGTTCACTGTGGGAATTCTTTACGAGCAATTGAGATAATATTTATACAAATAACAAAAAACACTGGTAAATTCTTTATAAAATTTACTTTTATTATCAAATACGTCATATTATTGATTGATTGATTGATTGAATATTGTTTAACGTCTACTCAGCAATATTTCAGCTATATCGAGACGAGAACAAGTTTGTTGATAAATAATCACTTTGGGGTATGGAAATGGCCATGGGACGGGAAATTCTGACTACCACTGGAAAAGTAGGGTGAAATCGTCAAGGGCGGGGAATTTAGCCTTGTAGCCGATCACCTACGGACCACCCCAAAAAGAGCTTGCTACAAGGGTTCTTTAACGTGCAGGAAGCGTGGCATTTCTTCCAACACGTGGACCTGAGTTTACATCCCATCCGAAAGATGGGTTGTGTATTTATTAATCCCGCACAACCACGGAATGGGTCCTATTTCTATATCCCGGGACCCTCGGGGTCAGCCTCCGTTTAGGAGGGGTCACACCCCGCAAGCCGGAGATACTGGGTCCTATTTCTATATCCCGGGGTTCCCTCGGGGTCCTCTGTTAGGATGGCTCATACTCCAAGCTCAGAGGATGCTGCGGGCCTATTCTTCAGCCGGGACCGCGCACGGCGTCATATTATTGAAATATTCTATCCATGTAAAAAGACAGCAGTTACTACTATTGCAATACATGCATACAAGGTAGATTTTATGCATACAATACATGTTCATGTGAAAATTTCTCATATGAATGCACTATCAAAATTTAACATTTGCCTTTCTGCAAAAATCAAATTATTTTTCCGACCATCTGTATATTTTACTTGACAAGGTTTCTTACAATCAACTTGATGAATTCCCTGTGATCGTTTATATGGTCTATTATTGGTACCATTGTCAATCATCGGTTGACAGTGTTTGTAAGAGTACTTTGCCTTATATGTTATGATTGTTGACGACCCCATATCTATAAGACAAAAGATTAATGGATGTAGCGTTGTTCAACATTTAGCAAGTAAATTCCGCTCACACCGGTGCCAGGGGCCGTCTTGAACTTGCTATTAGGTAGGAGTGTTTGCTCCTTGTTGAAGGTCTCAAATTGGAAAGCATTCAAAGATCTTTTCTTATGTAGACGCAAAAACATTTTGGTTAATTGATTAATTAGTTCGAGTTAAACGTTTCAGCTACATGTATACCAGGACGAGAACAATTTAATCAAAACAAAAAAAAAAAAAAAAGAAAAAAAAACATAATATAAAGAAAAAAGAAATAAAGGTTGAAGGGACAACTGTGGCAAGGAGATTGATTGCCACTGGAAAAGAGGAGAAACGGGTAGGGGCAGGAAATTTAGTTTTCTATACAAGTGCAAGTGAGTCTGCTCTCTGAAGAAAATTATAGGAGAGTTCTTTATAATGAATGGAGCGTGGCGTTTCTCCATACAGTTGGGCTACAATAGTACAATGACCTGACTACCCCGCATAGACAGGGCATTCCCCTATACACAATCTTGCAACACGCCCGACAGCAAGTTAACATCTCATCCAAGATGGCCGCAAGCAGGAACTTTGTTTTACATTTAAGCCTATGGAAAAACCTATTCAAACATCTCCTCTGAAGATGCAAAGCCATCTGGAACCAAACTTAGGTACAGTGGTCCTTAGATTGTTATCTTCAAAAAAGTTGACAGTAGGTCTGCATTCCATCCAAAATAGCGACCAGAAGGGAACTTGGTTTAGCTTTCGATCATCAATTTCTATTAGCAAACNGAGTTGTTTTTCTTCTTCACACGAGTAAATTACTTAGAGTTAGAAAAATACAGTTTCGAGTGACAGGTTTCATCAAAACTTTCCGGATGTGTAAAGTAATCATTTGCTAATGTATTTGCAAAATTATAAATGTTTTGGTAGTCTATGAACAACTAATTAAGACATAAAACATGCCGCTTTGAAAGCACGTTGTGGTATTTTTCTATATATCCGCATACAGCCCACAGAAAACTCGTAAACAAGGATTTTCAGGCGCACAGCTATGTATACTGTAACTATTGATCGGTGTTCGACAGAGTTTTGTTCATGCATGCATATTCAACATAGGCTACGAATTCTTTTTCATGATGTCCACATTATAACGTTTTTTTTAGCCTTTTTGTTTTTTTTTCTGCTTGTTTTTTTTTCAAAATAAACAAAATATTTAGCATTTCAGCATGCTACGATGTTTACTTGAAGAAGTGAAGTTTACCTGAGTGTTATTTGCTGGTTTGAAAGGTGCTTAGGCACTCGCTCAAAAAACATCATGAAGTACCGAAACTGATATCATTTTTCGGTTATTCGATACCGTAAACATGGAATTTTTAGCAAGGGGTTTATTTTTGCTAATTTCGCGATTGGCACATATTCGCGACAATTTCCCCTCGCGTAAATTTGTTTATATTACAAACGTAACAAAAAGTAAGTGATAACCGCGAAAATAAATGGCCAAATTTAAACCACGTGAAAATATCTTCTTTTATAGAAACCATATATATATATTTTTTAATTTGCTAATTGGTTTTGAAGGATTTTTAAAGAAGAAAAAAACTTAAAACAATTAAATGGTCAATTGTTCTGAGAACAATTGTAAGGTCTTTCGCTGTTCTAATCTTTATTACGCATTTGAGTTTGATTTTATTGTCTTTTCTGGTCAAAAATATTATATCAACAAAAGTTTTGAACTTTATGAGTCATTATACCCCCCGCAAACGAAGTTTGGGGGGATATAGGAATCACCATGTCTGTCCGTCCGTGTCCGGAGCAGAACTTTTGTACCGTAGCACCTAGGATTATCAAGCTTGGTGTGTATATGCATCATGGGAAGACGATGTGTCGCGTACCAAATTTTGGTCACTGTGACCTTGACTTGGACCTTTGACCTTTATGATAGTAAAACCGTGTCTGCAGCAGAACTTTTGTACCATAGCACCTAGGATTATCAAACTTGGTGTGTGGATGCATCATGGGAAGACGATGTGTCGCGAACCAAATTTAGGTCAATATGACCTTGACTTTGACCTTTGACCTTTATGATAGTTAAACCCTGTCCGGAGCAGAACTTTTTTTACATTGGTACCTAGAATTATCAAACTTGGTATGTGGATGCATCATGGGAAAACGATGTGTCGCGTACCAAATTAAGGTCACTGTGACCTTGACTTTGACCTTTATGATAGTAAAACCGTGTCCGGAGCAGAACTTTTGTACTGTAGCACCTAGGATTATCAAACTTGGTGTGTGGATGCATCATGGGAAGACGATGTGTCGCGTACCAAATTTAGGTCACTGTGACCTTGACTTTGACCTTTGACCTTTATGATAGTAAAACCGTGTCCGGAGCAGAACTTTTGATTCGTAGCACCTAGGATTATCAAACTTGGTGTGTGGATGCATCATGAGAAGACCATGTGTCGCGTACCAAATTTTGGTCACTGTGACCTTGACTTTGACCTTTGACATTTATGATAGTAAAACCGTGTCCGGAGCAGAACTTTTATACAGTGGCACCTAGGATTATCAAACTTGGTGTGTGGATGCATCATGGGAAGACGATGTGTAGCGTACCAAATTTAGGTCACTGTGACCTTGACTTTGACCTTTGACCTTTATGATAGTAAATCCTTGCTCATTTTATGCCGAAAGCTTGGTTAAATCAGGTTTGTATCCATCGAATCATTTATTATTTAATGTATTACCCTTTAAATGAAGCACATGTACCAGATAAGAACTGATTGGAATAATTTCAGTCCTGACAGGCTTTATTTCTGTTAGATTTACTTTCCAATTACCATGTGGGTAAAGGTTAAATTTCAAAATGACATGCCTTGGTACTCAAATGCAGTTGCGGGGGGTATTAGTCTGGCTTTGCCGACATCTCTAGTTTATTTTACGGTTGCTAAGTATTTTTGTCTCGAAAAATAAGCTTGTTGGCAAGTTGTTGCTAAGGACATGAAAGTCACTTGCGGTTGGCAATGTCACTATTTTCACTCTTTATAACATTACAATATAATGTAAATATGACTGCGAAGGACTTTCATGGCTAATAAAGTTTTCCCTAAGGACTTTGACCTCGACACGATTTTTTTTCGGTCATACAGCACTTAATATTTTTCTGTCTTATAGTTTCTTTGTATCTTTAATTGTTTTTGAGATGTAAGAAAAAACTCAAGTTGGATCTCGATAAACGCTGTTTTTGGCCCTTGGTCCAAAACCAATTATGTCGGACTCAAAATGTATCTAAAGTAAGTGAGAACCGAACCGTCAATCCAAGGACAATGGCAACACCAGAAACAAAAAAGGGAAAAAAACAGAGACAAAACATGAAAACAGAAAAGAAAAATGAAGACACACACGAGTCCCGGATCACGCGGTCGGTTTTCTTTGAGCTCCCACACTTTTGAAGATTTTGACAGATTAACTCGATTTTTTTGTGTATTTTGTAGTTATATCGACTATACAATACATATTGGAGGTTAATACGGTGTTTTTGAACATTTTTTGATAAAAAGACTAGAGTATTCGTCGTTTTTCTTGATAGATTTCAGTTGTATTTGTCTTTGTCACTCAAGATGGCGGACCATGTTTATGAAGAAGGGTCTAACTCTATGGACTATTATAGTGATAAGGAAGGCTATTTTTCTGATACATCAAGTATGTCTTTACCTACTGATTCTACTAGAGAGTCCAAAAAAGAAAGTTTGCCACCCCAAGCCCAGTAGATAAGAGTTATTTACAAGCCTTACAAACTCCATCAACTGTTATAAGGCACTCATCCCGTAACTCGGCTCGAGCCCACCTCTTTCAGCCTAACAATGCCTACAATAATAACCCACGCTCGGAAAAATGTGTTATTATAGTGCAAGCTGTGGGAGTATCTCTTGCAAACCAAAATCCCATTAAAGTGCAGAAATGTCTGTCACAGAAATATGGTGTTGTAAAAAACATCAGACCTATAAGATCTGGGAATATAATAGTAGAATGTACAGATGTACATCAGTTTAAACAGCTAATGGCCTGTACAAAACTAGGAGAATGGAACATTAAATGTTCAATTCCAAAGAGTCTACAATCATCACAGGGTTGCATTTACAATGTTCCTTCTGAGTATAAAGAGGATGAATTAGTAGAAGCTTTGCAAGAATATGGGGTAAATAAAGCTGTAAGGCTTACCTACTATGATAAAGATCAACAAGTGAGAATGCCTTCCAAGACCATAAAATTATCTTTTTCAAAACCAGAGCTTCCACACTACATATGTATAGGATTCAGAAAATTTAAAGTTAAGTTGTTTGTACCAAAACCTATGCAATGTTTTCATTGCCAAGAATTTGGTCACCTTGCTAGTGACTGTAGAAAGCAAAAAATATGTGTAAGGTGTTCAATGAT
>MJUU01036296.1:33230-49895 GCA_002080025.1 Modiolus philippinarum | reverse complement strand
AGGGAAAGATCTGTTGTCATCTGGGAAACAGATATCCCATAGCGGTCCACAAGATGGTGATGTCGACCGTAAAACTTCTGGAGGGATGACTTCAAGTTTTGGGTAACATACCCTTGTTGAAGTAACCTATTTGTAAGCAACCGGGCTCTATCAAGGAAGTCACTGTATCGAACACAGGCTCTTGAATAGCGAATGAGCTTGGAGATGTAAACTCCATATGCCGGCGCTGTTGGGATGTTGCTACAAAGAAAAGGGAAGTTTACTATTGGAAAGGTGAAGTCATCGCGTTTGTCGTAGAGCTTAGTTTGAAGTCGCCCTCTGTCGTCAATTTCAAGGTGAAGGTCAAGGAACGAGGCTGATGTAGAAGTGTATGTGGTATCCTTAATTTCGAGCTCTTTTGGATAGATCAAATGAAGAAAATCACCAAAGCGAGGGTTGTTTAGTGACAAAATATCATCTATATAACGGAAGCTAAAATTGAATTTTTTTATCTTTATTTTGAAGAAGCCCTTCGATGAATTCAGCTTCATAAGAGTAAAGAAACAGATCGGCTAGGAGAGGCACAGTTTGTGCCCATAGGAATTCCGATAGTCTGTTGAAAACTGGACAAATATATTGTCGATCAAAAACTCTACCATTTTAATCACTTCTTCCTCTGTATATTTTTTCTCCGATTCGGAGTCATTTTTCACAAAGTAGGCTTGTTCTCCACCTACAACCTAATGTAGACCCTGATAAGGCTCACATTTTCTCCTATATATTTGAACATTGTATCGGTGACATTTGACTTTGACATCTTTAGGTAATGCATATCATTTATTAACAATGGTCAAGGTCCCAGGTCTTTATTACTTTTGGCATATTCGCAAGCCAAGGGCTACAGTCCGCTCCTCTCCTCTTCACCCTGGATTACTGTAGTCTCAAATCTACGATTTTGATTGGTTGCAGTTAACCTTGGCTGCAGCCAATCAACTTGCTTACATTCAGATATCAATTATTTATCGTTGGTGTTTCCTGATTTTTCTATTTTTCAAAACTTCCACGATTTTATAATCTTTCTTTACTTTTGAAGGGTTATCTCCTTGTTGTTAAATATACTGTGAATTGATGTATTATTAGATGCAATGAATAATTTTTAATTATTACAATAAATCATACTGAAACTCTTACTTCAAAGGGAGATAATTTGAAACTGCTGTTTCACAAATTGTGGCTCAATCCGCTAAGGGTGAAGATGAGAGGAGCTAATCGTAACCCTTGGCTAGCGAAGATGTACTTCTAGTTACCGAGAAAAAAACTCAAAATCTTGAAGAGGCAATAACTAAACAAAAATTCCATATCGCACAGTTTCTGTCCAAATGTAACGAAGTTCTTCCGTGATCCAAGGAGCATTTTTACCCTTACCTTTCATCAGTTATTTCTTACGGCTGACGTATAAAACCGATAACAAATTTTTTTTGTCAAAGGTAGAAAACTTCGTTTCTAAAGATAGACCTGTTTCACAGGGTCATTTGCTTTGACCCCTTAATGCAATCACGTATCGTGACACTTTTTCGCCACTGTGGGAAAAAAGAAAAATAACCAGGAGAAATACAAAGACTTTAATGAATAAACATCATAAAGACAATGCATGCGTTTATTCACCATATCTAAGAACATATTTGCAATATTGTCAATAAACTAGTCTTAGATATATAGATTTTCAGTCTTTTTACGGATAATACCACACATTTTTCATGTACTCTTAGTTTTTAAAATTGTCATGAAAAGTAGATGCTAGTCAACTCTTTTCTCGTAAACTATATTTATTTTAGATATGTCACACAGTAATTCAAATTTCCAATATCTGTTTGGCTTGTTTCAGGGACCTTACTGACTACATGCATGCATGTACTTTGACCGACAATTTTACAAAATTGAAAAAAAAACTTTACAATTCATGCTAAAAATAGCATTAAAAGTAACAATTTGATTTGAAACTTTACAAGACAAGGGAACACACAAATGAACGAAGACTTTTACCATTTCAACATGTATAGTCCTAAACACGAAGTTGTCCTAAGATATTCTACTGGCATTTTATTCGATATTTGAAACTGAAATTATTATAAATGCAGTCGCACAAGTCAGATGAGAAATAAAAGAAGCAATAGAAGTGACCGGTATCAACTATTACATGAATAGTTTTTCTGCGCTTGTACTTGGCCTTACGGCCTCCGACCTTGACCTGGTTAATCGTGTGGAACAACTATCCGTGTAACAGTCGATACAAGACAGTTCTACTAACATCCTTGTACTTAATCTAACAATGGCGGATCATGGGGTGGGGGGGGCAAGGGGGTACGTGCCCCCCGGCACAAGTGACATTTTTTTTTTTATTTTTTGTTGTTGAAATTGAGGTTCAACCTTTGACCTTAAGTACAAATTGTAAATAATTTGTCTCTTTAACTTTTTACGTTGATCAGCAATGACTGACAAGACAAAGATCACAGATTACTTCAAAAACCAACATAAAAGAAAAGCTTTGTTTATTCAGTATTATCAAAATAAGTTATTAGTAAAGGGCTACGCCGAGCGCAGCATGATACGACCGCAGCATGTCGAATACTGAAATTTGAACAAGTGTAATTCAAAATGAATAAGAACACAGTAAAGAGCTTGATACAGTAATTAAATGGACACAATAAATATCTTGAATCAGTTGCAATTTTGGCCCCTTTGGCCCCTTTAGCTCAGAAACGGGAAAAGCTGTGCCAAATTTGTTGACTTACTGAAAGCTTATATCAAGAGGAATTCAAAGAAAAAAATCCAATCAAAATCCGATGAAAAATAAAGATTTCACATATTTCGAAAATTTGCAATTTTGGCCCCTTTGACCCCTTGTAGCTCGGAAACGGTAAGAGCTACGCAAATCCGGTGACATACCACTGAAAGCTTATATCAAGAGGAATTCAAAGAAAAAAATCCCATCGAAATCCGATGAAAAATAAAGATTTCACATATTTCACATATTTCGAAAATATGCAATTTTGGCCCCTTTGACCCCTTGTAGCTCGGAAACGGTAAGAGCTACGCAAAATCCGTTGAAAGCTTATATCAAGAGGAATTCAAAGAAAAAAATCCCATCGAAATCCGATGAAAAATAAAAATTTCAGGTATCAGCAAATTTGCAATTTTGGCCCCGTTTGGCCCCTCATAGCTGGGAAAGGAAATAAGTTACCAAAAATATAAAAGTTGAGCGCTATATTAATCTTTCATAAGGAATCTAATGAAAAAAACTCCATCAAAATCGGACAAAAAATGAAAAAAAAGATTTTTGAGATTTCCCCGTTTTGGGACCCATTTATCTCATGAACGGTACATGCGATGTGAAATCTGTTGACATACTGCTGATTAAGGAGAACACTGAAAGAAACCCCATCAAAATCCGATATATAATAAAGATTCTACAGTCAAATATGTGAAAACATAAAAAGTAACCCTTTTTGGCCCCTTTTTTAAAAACGGATGGGGCCCCAATAACCAAAACTATGCCAAGCCTTCTTTTTGTGCCAAGGAACATTGTGTTAAAATTTCATAAGGATTGATCGACTGGAACTTAAGTTATTGCCCAAAAACAAAAGTGTCTACAGACGACGACAACGACAACGACGACAACGACGACGACGACGACAGCACCATATCATTATACGACCGCAAAAATTTTTGCGGTCGTATAAAAATGAGATAATTAGGGCACCTTGTCACGGCTGGACAAATTAATGACACTTTTATAACCACGTACCTGTAATTCTAATTTACAGTGAACATTAACAAGTTGAAGTACTATATAACCTAAGACTGCATAATTGTAAACGTTTACATAGGACTTCGCCTCTTTCGTTTGGTTACTTTCAGTAATTTTTACATTCCGACAATTCATGTGTCATCAGCACGGATCACACATAAAAGAGGGGACAGACCTTTTTCGGGATTTGAAGTTTTTAAATTCTGGAATTCGGGATTTCTATTCTTTAAGCCCGGGATTTCGGGAAATACATTCATCAGGAATCGGGATTTCATCAGTTTTAAGTTCCTTTGTTGTTCGGGATTTAGAACAAATACAGTCGGGTTTCCGGGAGAAGAGCCCCTCCTGTCCCCTCATAAAACTCTGACGATAATGTTTCCCTTTCCCAGCAACACATTTAAAATAATTGTGCTAGGAATATGAACTTCAAGCCAAATTTAGCAATTCTAAAGCCCTTTAAAGGTCATGATCTCCCGAGACATTTTTTTTCCAAAACCAATAAATAGATAGGTTACAGAGCAATTGTTGCACACGAAAAACGTAAAAAAAAATCTTCAAGAGTTTGGTGATGACATTCCTAGGTTTCGCTTTGACAAAGGCCTTTTTGATAATAACAGCTCAGTAACACATACAAATCGGATATTTCATTTCCGCTACTAAATTTTCTTGAAAAAATGGATCATTTCAGCACAGTTCGTTTGCTCGTGCTATTCGCCACAGCTAGATNAAATAATTGTGCTAGGAATATGAACTTCAAGCCAAATTTAGCAATTCTAAAGTCCTTTAAAGGTCATGATCTCCCGAGAGCTCAGTAACACAGGACTCATGAAAAATACAAATCGGATATTTCATTTCCGCTACTAAATTTTCTTGAAAAAATGGATCATTTCAGCACAGTTCGTTTGCTCGTGCTATTCGCCACAGCTGGATGCAGCTTTTTGTATTTATTTTGTTCTATTTTCAACTACATGTAACACTCAAAAGGGGGAACTGGTCAGGCGCGGATCCAGACAATTTGAAAAGGGGGTTCCAATGAAAAGGGAAAGTAAATTTGGCCGAGCGGAGCGAGGTGCGAATTTTTTTTACCCCGGAACCCCACCTTGAACCCGCCTATGCTGGTAAAAAATTTGTAGAATTGAATTTATGTTGTGCCGCTTCCCCCCCCCCCCCCCCCCCCCCCCGGCACTCAGCACCCTGGATCCGCCCCTGTCTAATACTTACAAACCTCGCTGATCTGATAGCTAATTGTATTCAACTTAATTACCATTTGAAATAACTGTAATTTTCTAAGCTGCCAATGAAACAAAAAATCGAAATCTTTAAAATGATAAAAAGGAATAATAACAACAAGGAACATTTAAACAGTCCAAACCGCATAACTATGAAACAACTGACTTTAAACGTGAGCTAAAAATTGAGCTGAAAATTAAAACTCAAATGAAACCCGGCTGTTTGGAGAGTCTGATTTCGTGTATTTTAATATTGTTTCGGTGAACAAAAAAGTTTGGGCAAAAAGTCTTTAAAGTAAGTTTTTCACAAAATATAATTGAATATTTCAGGTAGTTCATACTGGGTTGAAGAACATACTAGCAAATTGTCGTGTTATCTTGTTTTAAAATTTTGCCCTCCAAATGAGGTTTCAAAAGTTTTTCAAATTTTTTAGACCAGAACTGAAATCTTCCCGATGAGTTATAACCAAGGCTGCCTGACAAGGATGTATAGAATTAAATGTAGTCTCCAAACTTAAGAAGAACACCTTTTGATCGAGTTTTTTACATGTACCTATTGGTCCCATTCGACGTTAATTTGACTTGGTGAATGTGTACTTTGATTCTTTTCTTTTTTGATTGTTATTGAATTAGCTATTCTGTTTTTATATGTCTTCATTAGTTATACAACTTATCGAATATAATTTAAATTACAAAATTAAAGGAATGACATTTGTTTATGTTGCGGCACCTTTAAACTTTGTGATTTTTTCCCTTTTTTGCTTGTTTTCACTTTTGTCGCAACAGCTTTAAGAACTAGAAATTATTTAAAAATGTAAGGAAAAAATGACTATATTTGTAATTTTAGACGTCACATATTTTATTTGCTTGAGATAACATAAACATTTTTTGTTCCTGGCAAATGATAAATTGCAAGCTAAGGCCAATCAATACGTTATATTGTTTTCGTGAGCACCGATGTGATATTTGTTATCTACGGAAGCCCATATAGGACCTATCAAATTTTTTTTTGAATTCGTTATAACGAATTCTGGAATTTGTTATAACGAATTAAATTCGTTATAACAAATTTTTGAATTCGTTATAACAGATTTTTGAATTTGTTATAACAAATTTAATTCGTTTTAACAAATTTTAGAATTTGTTATAACGAATTTAATTCGTTATAACAAATTGTTGAATTCGTTAAAACGAATTTAATTCGTTATAACAAATTGTTGAATTCGTTATAACAAATTTTAGAATTTGTTATAACAAATTAAATTTGTAATAACAAATTCTACAATTCGTTATAACAAATTCTAGAATTCGTTATAACAAATTCTAGAATTCGATATAACAAATTCGAGAATTCGTTATAACAGATTGTTAAACTATGGCATACCAAAGTCGCATAAAATCAGGAATTCTGACATAACGTCTAAATACCGTGTTCTCGTTCGATCATCTAGTTTCCACGCTCAAATACCCCTTATCTCAATCATGATCGGGATGAATAGTCTCTTGAAGCTCCTACCCCAACTACGAGATATATTGTAGCTTGCATTCGTTGAAAAACCATAATTCCGGCTGCATGAAACCTTGCTTAAAACCCTTAATTTCGATTGGCATTGTATGTTTTTCGACCCTGCAATTTCGCCGAGAGGTTTCCTTGTTTTAACCATTCACGACAAGAGATGAATTATAGTGTCAAAACCATAAGATTAAGTTTCTTGTGGAATGTCATTGTGTAAGCCAGTTAAATTTCTCCGTTTAATCTCACTGAGAGCTTGGGCCTAGTAAGAAGAATGAATCGATTAGTAGGAATGTGTATTCCAACATCTAAATCAGTGTTAAAACACACCTTTTTAACTGACATTCAACGGTCGGCTTCACATTCTAAATGCAGTAAAAAATTAAACAAAATTTAACAAATTAGATTTTATCAATGATTCAGTTATTAGGTTTTATGACATAAAATCCCCCAAATCATATTAGTGCATGGATGACTCCTGACTAAAAAACAGCTAATTGGATTTTTCAGGGCAAGAGCTTCAAATCTTGCTCCTTAGCAACGACCGAAACTTTTAGCGATATAACGATCGGTAATTAAAATCTCAAATTTCAAACGAATTTCGATCTTGAAAATTAGGGTTTTTGGCCAAAAATTTAGTATTTCGAAAGACAAATCTAGTATCTTGACGAAATACGTTGTATCCGGGCCGAGATGAGGTTCCTACTTCATATAAGAGATCATGAAAAAATTCTTACATAAAAATCTCCTATGCATTCTACCTATCTACTGAAAAAAATAAGAGGAGAATTGTGAATCTCCAAAGCAACCTTATTGTTAGGAAAAGGTCAGTGAAAAATTGCGGAGAATCTTTCGGTTTTCTGATACTTAGAGAAAAATCGTTTGAGAATTGCAGAGAATCTTTCAAGCAGTATATACTCAGAGAAAGTTGGTAGAGAATTGTGGAAAATCTCCAAGGCAGTATAATACATAATAAAGTGTCAGAGGAGAATCTCTTAGGGTGCCTCTCTTAGTGGTCAAATACTTTAGAAAAAGTGTGCGATGAATTGTTGAGAATCTCCTAAACGGTGTCTTATACGTGGGAAAAGGGCATCAGATAATTACAGAGAATCTTCAAAGCAGTATTGTGCTTAGGCAAAAGTCCGGCGAAGAATTGCGGAAAATCTGTAAGTCATCTAATACTTAAGAAAAGGCGGAGAATATCACAAGTAGTCCAATACTTTTAAATAGGGTCAGTTAGCGTAGATCCTGGAAGGCTTTATGATACAAAGGAAAAGGTCAGTGGAGAATTGCGGAGAGCAACCGCGAAAATTAATACGTTTACAGTATTTAAGCATTTTTTGAATTGCGTAATATCTACCAAGCAGTCTAATATCTAGGAAAAATTCAGTGGGGAATTGCGGTGAATCTAACAAGCAATCTAATACTTAGGGAAAAATCAATTGGAGAATTGTGTAAATCTACCAAGCAGTCTCATACTCAGGAAAAACTCAGCATAGAATTACGGAGAATATCCCAAACAGTCTAATACTTATGATAAAGAATGCTTAAATATAAGAAAAAAGGCAGGGTAATTTAACAGAATGGATATGATTAAATTCAGGGAATGGGCTATGGTTATATTCAGGGGAAATATTAGAATTTAAATGGTGTAAAGGGTTATATTAAGGAAAAGGGTTAGGGTTGCAGTCAGAATAAGGGTTAGGGTTATATTGGGGGAAAGGGTTATATTAGGGAAAAGGGTTAAGGTTATGTTCAGGGAATGAGTTTAGGATAATTATTAACGGACAGTTAATGGTTATAGTAAGGGAAATAGTTGGGGTTATCATGGTTATAGTCAAGAGAAAGGGTAAGGGTTATATTTAAGGAAATGGGTAGGGTTATATTTAGGGAAATGGTTAGCATTATAGTCAGGGATAGTGTTAGAGTTATAGTCATTGAAAGGGTAAGGGTTGTATTTAATGAAATGGTTAGGGTAAATAAGGCAGGGATAGGGTTAGAGTTATAGTCAGAGAAAGGGTAAGGGTTATATTTAGTGAAATGGTTAGGGTTAATAAGTCAGGGAAACGGTTAGAGTTATATTTAGGGAAAAGGGTTAGAGTTATAGTCAGGGAAAGGGTTAGTGTAATATTTAGGGAAATGGATAGTTATAATCAGGGAAAGTGTCAGGTTATATTTGGGGAAAGGGTTAGGATTACAGTCATGGAAAGGGTTATATAGTAATAGTCAGGGGTATGGTTGGGATAATAGGCATGAAAAGAATTTAGGTTTATATTAGGTGAAAGGGCTATAGGGTTATGTAAAGAGTAAGGGCAAGGATGATAGTAAGGGAAAGATTATGGTTAAATTTCAAAAGGCATGCGATTGAGCATCTTATTCTAGAGCCCAGCGCCTGACGCAGCTATAAATTGGGACTTCTTGGAGCCGCAAACGGCACAGGTCCCAATCTACCGCCTCTGCCCATTTCAGGTCACTTCCTCGCCCAAGCCTTGCGTCGCCATCTTACTTTTGCATCTCAAGCAGTACATTGCCATTTTATATAGATAAATGGACGTTGAAGACCTTACGTACGATGAGTCCACCAGGAGTAGGTATAACCATTTTTTCAGCGATCAATCCGAGGTCTGATCATCGGGAAATCGGACTGCATTAAGACGACGCTTCTGAATAACCTCCTCCTGCGTGACGGATGGCTCGACTGCGATCGACTCTACTTTTTCTCCAACAGCCCATTTACCAGCTGCTGAGGCGGACGCTGGGGAAAGGATTTTCGAAAGACGATATCCACGACCTTCTTTCCATCAAGGAGCATTATCCGCATTCCCTGATCGACGTGGTTGACGTGATTAAGCCACCGCCCAAACCAAGTGGTATCGAGCCCTTCTTCGAGCAGGTAACGACGTGCCTGACACTCGCGACCTCCACCTCCACCCCTTTTGCAAGAATCTCATGGTCTTCGACGACTTGATGCTGAGCAAGCAGAGCAAGTGCGAAGATTACTGCGTGTGCGGTCGTCATAATAACGTGGATTGCTTCTACCTCTGCCAAAATAACTTCAAGCTCCCGCGGCAATCGATCCGGGAGAATTCCTACTTCATTTTACTCTTCGAGCAGGATGCAAAGAATTGCGATCATATCCGCCGGGTATATTGCAGCGATCTCACTCCTGCTCAGTTCGATACCCTTCACAATCGCTCTTGGGCCAAGCCTCACGGATTTATGACCATCAATCTCACGAGCCCCAAGACGGCTTGAAAGAATCGATGCAATCTGGATGAGTTCTATTGAGTATAAGATAAAGAATTAATCATTTGCAGGAATTTTTCCAGAAAAATCAACGGGCCTTGGATCGAGAATTCGAGAATGTTTCCAAATCTCGAGGACCAACCCCTGAAAGTGAGCACCAGTGGAAGCGAGTACTTATTTACGGCATGGATCCAGGATATAGATGCAGTAGATGCGGTGCCGAAAGGTACGCTCAGCGCATCGATGATCAGTATTTCGAGGGAAGGTCCTATAATTCCCACTCCCGCCGGAAATCTCGGCAGCCGCCCGGACCCCAGTGCTGCATCAGGACAGTTCGCGGCCATCAGTGCACGTACCCATCCATATCGCCAAGCGATAAATGCTAGAGGCATTCGAAGCTATTTCCTACGCGTTCGTTCCAACGCTTAGGGGCGTTAGAGATGCTATAAATAAAATGACGTTCATCAAGATCACTGATTATAAGCAGCGTGAGGCGCTTGCTAAAGACCTGCAGGAGACCAAGCGTAGTATCGAGGTAAACGATATGTAGCGTCGTCCGGATGAGATCGGACCCTGTCGCGACCTTTCCAAGACGTTCAAGCCCGTGGTCGAGACGCAAAAGAAGACCGCTTCCCGGATCACCAAAAAGATTGATAATCTCCAACTCGCCTTACCCGCCCCCGTGCCTGCACTTCTTCCTGCCCTCGAGGATGACGACGACCCACTTACCATCGAGCAAGCACTGACTACTAACCTCGGTCCGGGAGCAACCCACTATCTCCAGTTCAGTATGACTCCCAAAGCCGATCATAGCATTGGATTGGGAGTGGAAGACCTGGAGTCTGTCCGTCACTTTCGACGGTGACGATATTTCGTCGACGGCGAGCGCTATAGGGGTACCCCCGGCCTATGGGAGCTCATGGTCATGAAGCATCCCGACCATTTCAAGGTTGACGACCTGAATACTTATGGCAATATCCTACGAGCATTGAGTGCCATGTACCAAGGCAATTCTGCACTCTCGCAGAACCATGAGGTTAGCAAAAGCAAGAAATGGAAGGAGATCGTCTCGTACCTCTATCAGCAAGATAATTATGGGAGTGGGGTGGGGGTCGTCTTTCTTCCAAAATGTGTTGACCAGTTGCTGGATCGTCTCGATCTTTGCGCCGCCGCCTACCAGGCTGGGAATAATGGGGTGCGCAACGAAACCTAGGCAATCCTCGACGCCATGATGAAATCCAACCATATCAGCAGAGAGGGGTACGAGAAGCTGCATCAAAAGCTCCTTTAAATGAATTTACGATGCCTTTAGTAGTGAATCACGGTTATCGCCGGAGATATGCAGTGGGGGAGGACAATCGATACCATCGCCAGTCTGACCGGACAAGTATTGACCTCTTCCGCCGCGAAGACTNCCGAAACAAGAAGGAGGAAAGGGGAAATTCTAAAATCAAGGCTATTCATATCCAACACGAATTGAGACAGTATGACAAACACACACAAAAAAAAAAACAAAAATGAACAAGAACGCCATATAACTAAAGCACTAGCAATGTGAACACCTACTAAAACTGAGGCATCATCAGGTGCTCCGGAAGGGTAAGCATGATCTGCTCCACGCATGGCACCCGTCACACTGCCAGTGTAAAAAGTCCGGTTTTGTCACAGTCTGTGTTAATCATTCCGGTAATAAACTTAGGTTCTACCCCAAGATGTCAATTCTCATTTGTGTGAATTAGCCACTGTACTTTCTGTTCAGTTTAATAGATGCTTTTATTCTTCCTAATTTAATACTAGAATATTTACCATACATACGCGAGTCAATGCAATGTTTTTTTCTGTTAAAAGATATGATGGCCGATATGCTTACTATCACCGAAGGACTGACTTTCGACGAAAGTCTCTAGGAGTATCAGGTTCACGATTACGAATCTGAAAACGGGGCTCAGCTAAATAACGCCGATACACAGATCCGCATCAATATCAAGACCCAGGATCTCTTCATCCATCCAGCCGAAACCTATCTCTTGATGGAAAGCCGAATCCTGAGGAACGATGGGACCGCCTACGCTGACGCTGATCTAGTATCGCTCGTCCATAACGGTGCCATGTATCTTTTTCGTAGCATCAGCTACCGACTCTCTGGCCAGCAGATTTGAGCACCTCAACGACCCCGGCATCGCCACCATCATGCTGGGGTCGTTCTCCTTCTCCATTCCCCTCAAGCACGTCTTCGGCTTTACCGAGAATTATGATAAAATCGTCTATGGATTCAATCACTAACTCCCACTGGTGCATGATTCGAATGTCAATGCGGTACTGAGAGCTGCCGCCGTCAACGACGTGGCCAAAGTCGTCTTCAGCAAGGTCTCCTGGCTCGTTCCCCACGTCATTCGTTCCGACGAAAAGATCGATTGCGGATTTCGCATGAGGCAGTGCCATTCCATCGCCGTGTCCCAGACCTCGTAATTTCACTGGCGTCCAGCCGGTATAAGAGCGGGCGTTTGAAACCTCGATGGGTCGTCGTCGCCTTCCAGACGGATAGGAGCAACGATCAGACGCATAATGCCGCCGTCTTCGACCACTGCCGATTGCATATATCCACGTGACCCTCAATGCCAGTCTCTACCCCGCCTTGGATTTCAATGCTGGTTTCACCCGATGCAGGGTCGCTACGCCAGGTTTTATAAGGAGGTGGTCGATTTCCGTAAGAAATTCTACCGCATGGAAAGTCTGCTCAGCAATGGTGGTGTCAACCCCTCCGACTTCATCGATCGCTATCCCCTTTTCGTCATCGACGTGAGTCATCAGTCCGAGCGGTTGAAAGAGTCGACCGTGGATATCTAGATCCGAGCCGAATTCGAGCGCAAAGTCACTGCCAATACCCAAATCTTCACCCTAGTCATCTCCGATCGAATCCTCCAGTTCGAAGCCGATGGCCAGAAGATGAGCGTCGTCTTCTGAGGAGAGTTAGATAGATGGACGCTTCACTTTTGCGAAAAAGCATGGGTTCTCCTTCGTCTCTGGGGATGATAGCCAGATCTTGACCCGCTTCAACCCACCCCTCCAACTGCGCGAAGAAAATCTTACGAGATGGCCCTCGTGAATCTCGAGATGTACTACTCCATCCCGAATATCCATGCCGGAAATAATTCCTTCCGCTACCCACAAGACGATAACGCCCACTGGTTTCCCATCACCCTGTTATATCTAACATTCAGAATTCCATTAATCATCAATTATTAAGTCCAACGGCAACAAAACAATCTCCAATGTGGCTATTCACTGATTAAATTATTTTGCCCATCTTCTTTTGCCCCACCAATGTTTTTTTTCGCATGTGGCAATCGCTTACAACTAACACAGGTTCACCTACAGAATCTGATATTTGATTATTTTTATCTGTTCTAATTGGTATATTTTTTAGCATCCAGATTTTTCACAATTTCAAAAATAATTGAAATGCACATTTCAAGTTATTTAGAGGAAATTAAGATTTAATTAAATTGGTAGAAAGAATACGAATATCTCGAGGTTAAAGAGGGCCTTCAAAAATACTATAACTGCTTTTCAAGAAGCGGTGTAAATGAAATATGGATTTTGAAAAAATCCAAAGATCTACTTGACATCTTAAACTCTAGATCATTATCACACTGTAACAGCATTAAAACTTTCGACTTCTCCACACTTTACACCACCATTCCTCATGAACAATTAAATTCTCGGCTGAAAATTTTAATTCATAGATATTTCTCACGTAAGAACGGTGAACGAAGATATAGGTACATTGTTGTAGGTAGGGAACAAGCCTACTTTGTGAAAAATGACTCCGAATCACTTTTCCAATAGTCAACTTCCCTTTTCTTTTTAGCATCATCCCAACAGCGTCTGTATACGGAGTTTACACCTCCCAGCGCATTCGCTATTCAAGAGCTTGTGGTCGACACAGTGACTATCTTGATAGAGCTCGGTTGATTAAAGATAGACTACTTAAACAAGGGTATGTTACCCAAAACTTGAAGTCATCCCTCCAGAAGTTTTACGGTCGACATCACAATCTTGTGGCCCGTTAGTAGATATCTGTTGCCCAGATGACAAAATATCTTTCCCTTTAAAAGCTTAATTGTTGTTTCCTCTACCGGATTTGACATGTTCAACACGGCGAATGTCTTATAAGAGGCAGGAGATGCTTACTTTACCGATGCATCTGATCTCACCCATGGTTTTTTACTGGGTCCGTGTTGTTCATCTTTGTGTGTGTGTGTCTTCATTTTTCTTTTCTGTGCTTTTCTGTGCCGATCTAGTGTTGGATGAATGAAATAAAAGGGACAACAGGAAACACCTACAATAGCTGAAAATTATAATTACATGCCACAATCTGCTAGGGAACTACACAGGAAAAACACAAATTAGACAAAAGACAAACGTAAACAACGATAGGAACTCGGGACAGCCGGATTTGGTACCGGTACTAGCAAAAGCCAGCGGTAGGGTTAAACCGGTTTATGGGTACCCAAACCTCCCCGTTATCTGTCCCGTTTCCCTATAGTTACGTAAACATACGAATAAAAACCAATACAGGTAGACTACTAACTCCATGACCACAATCTTGAAAGGAGAGAATATGAAAATACGTAATTTTCAAAGATGGGTCAAGGGTGCTCGCCGATAAACTGCCGGCTAGCTAAAGGAGCCTAGTCTGCTGGTAAAAAACTGCCGCACTTCGGAAGAAAAATCAAACTCAAAACTTCCCGCCGGATTTGGTCAAGAATCATCATACATTTCAGTAGACATCGACAGTATCAGTGAGAGGCCAGTATGTATGTAAAATTTTCAGGTCACTAGATCTCAAAGCTAATTTAACGGATGCAAGCAGAGTATCTTGTCAATATCCATTATTACGTATAGAATGTAAGTTACGTCCCAGCTTTTCTGGATTTTTAATCAGATTCTAGCATTTTTTAACAACATTACCGTAAAAACGAGGATTAGAAATGCCCTTAGTAATAAGCTGTTTGCTAGTAACGCCATATTTAGGTATTAAATATTCATATCTGTTATAAAACTTCTTAAAGGTATTCAACAACTTATGAAATCTGTAACCCTGTTGTGAAAGTAAGGTTACGTTCATTAAAATCGTCAAGAGTAGAACAAACACGTGCGAATCGTACTAGTTGAGAAATGTCCACCCTGTATGATGGAGCTTGTGTGATGTCACCATCAAGAAAAGGGAAATTAGTTATAGTGAAATTAAAATCATCCCTTTTATCATATATTTTAGTTTTTATTTTACCAGCGTCAATAATGATGGTTTGATCAAGAAAAGGGCAGTATTTGGAATCATTGTTAGCTTTATTTAATTTCAGTTCTTGTGGGTAAATAATGTCTACATAATCTCAAAATTGGGGATTGTCAATAGTAAGGATATCGTCAATATACCTGCTGTTATAATTGAAAATGGAAATAAGATTATCACTGTTTGGTAAGGTTCCATTTTGAAGTTTTTTCATGAAGTCTCTTTCGTAACAGAACAGAAAAAGATCTGCAATGAGAGGTGCACAATTTGTACCCATGGGAATACCTATGACCTGTTGATAATAGTGTTGCCAAAACGAACAAAAATGTTGTCCAGCAAAAGATTGAGTGCATTTATCATATCATCACATGTCCATGTTTCTTTGTTGTTTCCGATTTTGCCATTGTCCTTGGATTATTCATTTTGGATTGACGGTTCGGTTCTCACTTACTTTAACACTGCATAGGATTTTCCACAATTCTGCGCAAAATTTTTCCTAAGTATTTCACCTCTGAAAGATTCTCTGCAATTCTCCACTAACAATGATTTTTCCCTATTAGACTGCTTTGAAGATTTTCTGCAAATCTACGCAAACTTTTTCTTAAGTATAAGACTACTGACAGAATCTCCGCCATTCTCCGCAAACCTTTTCTCAAGTAGAAGAGGACTGAAAGAGTCTCCACAATTCTTCGCCATTTTTTTCCTATTTAGAAGACTTTTAAACGAATCTCCGCAATTCTCCGCAAACTTTTTTATGAGTATTAGACTACTGAAAGAATTTCCGCAGTTGTCCGCAGTTTTTTCTAAAGTATTAAACTATCGAAAATTTCCGCAATTGTCCGCAAATTTTTTCCTAAGTATTAGACTACTGAAAGATTCTCTTCAATTCTTTGCTATTTTTTTCCTAAATAGAAGACTACTGAAAAATTTTCTGCAATTCTCTGAAAACCTTTTTCTAACTATTAGACTACTGGAAGATTCTACGAAATTCTCAGCTAACCTTTCGCCTAAGTATCAGACTTCTTGGGAGATTTTCCGCAGTTCCCTGCTGACTTTTCCCGAAGTATTAGACTGTTTGGGAGATTGTCCGCAATTTTCTGCATATATTTTCCTAAATTTGACTCCTGGAAGATTATCCGCAATTCTCTGCTAACTTTTCCCTAAGTTTAGACTGCAAAGAAGATTTCCCTATTTCTGTGCAAACTTTTTCCTAAGTAGTATAAGACTGACGGATTCTCCGCAATTTTCCGCAAAACTCTTCCTAAGTATCAGACTACTAAAACATTCTCTGCAATTCTCCGCAAAGTGTTTACTAAATATCAGAGTACTGAAAAATTCTCCACAATTCTCCGCAAACTTTTTCTTTAGTAGAAGACTACTGAAAGATTCTCCACAAACTTTTTCTGAAGTATAAGACTGCTGAAAGATTCTGCACAATTCTCCGCAAACTATTTCCTAAGTCTTTGACTACTGAAAGATTCTCCGCAATTCTCTACAAATTTTTTCCCTAAGTATTGAAATTCCGAAAGATTCTCTGCAAACTTTTTTCCTATTAAGTAGAAGACTTCTGAAAGATTATCCGCAATTATCCGCA
>MJUU01036296.1:6538-21845 GCA_002080025.1 Modiolus philippinarum | reverse complement strand
GGGGGGGGGAGGTAGTGATGTTTGTGGTGGGTTTCGGGTGGTGTGGGATTTGGTGATCGGAGAAAAAGCACTTTATCCTTTTGGGGCATAATGAACGCTAAGAATTATAGATACATTTTCATATTTTATTTCCTTTAAACAAAATCACGGTAACATTCTAATTTTCTGTCTTCACATTTATGTCTTTTTTAGTTTCTGTCTTCAGTGCTTGTTTTCCGTCACTCGTATGTCCACCGTCTTTATATCTAGGTCTGCAGGTAATTTTATGTACTTTCATTTAAGTTCTGGTTCTGTGTCTTTAAACACTGATATAATCTTCTTCATTTAGGTCCATTCATATGATGAAATACACAATATATGTAGCACACAATGTCCATTCTCTATTAGGAAAGAAATACTCTTCTCACTCAAATTGTTGACTGAGGTGTTTTTATAATGAAGTAAATATCATCTCCCAAATGGTATGACCAGTCCACAGGTTCTCTATTTTTCACTCTTTGAATCAAGTCGGCTACTGTTTCTGTAACATCACACATGATTCTCCACTTGGGTAAAGATAAGCTGATACCCGCTTAAGTAGGAACATGGTTTCTTTCTCAAAACCTCAAGTCTCCATTCCAGTTCATTATTTTCAACTCTGCATATCGTCCTCCACCTAACGGCATCTTCAAGGGAGTTTGAGTGCCTATATCCTTTTTAGTAGGTTGTCTCATCCTTGTTGATGTGGTTAGCTTAGCTTTGTTCATAGCTTTCTGAACTATATCGGTCTTTCTCTTGCTTTGCAATAGTTTGCATGATTGATGCGAAGCTTCCTTGGATCTGCCTTTTATAAATATTTTATGTTTTCTTATGTTGTCTCAATGGCTCTCATTGGTCGGTTGATTTTGTGGGATGGTTTCTGATTAGTTGCTTTTCTAGCATTCTGACTGGTCAATCCATTGCCACTAGAGACTTCTGATTGGTTGAATTCCCTTCATTCTGATTGGTCAAAATTCTGTACACCTTCATGAAAAATAAAGGGATATGGAGTAAATGTACATGGGACAAATCCCTATAAACACATGGTAAGATTCAGCAAATGGAACAACACTTTCATTGTTGCTCTTCACCTTGGATCACCATGAGGCCTTCAACAAAGAGCAAACACTGCTTCTTCATTGCAAGTTCAAGACGGACCCTAGCAACAATTCGTTTCATGCCCCAACACACATTCCTTTTAACTTTGCAATAATTTTATCAAATAATGTTCCTTTATTGCAATGTTTTATTATATTTTTAACCCTTACCGTATAAGATTATTTTAAAAACGCTCACGAGACTCACAAATTATTTTTGACTGTGCTGGCGTGCTCATTTCATTATTAGGTGTGGTGGTGGTACGCTGTGGCTCGGTTGTGGTGGTGGTTGAGATGGTGGTTGTGGTTTAGTGGTCAATAATGAGCTGACCTAACCCTAACCCTTAACATACCCGAACCCTTGACATAACTAACTCTAACACTTACGCCTAACCCTAACCCAGACTTACTCCACCCATACTCAACCCCTGACCTTCCATATTTGTATTAATCAGTGATTTGCCTCCAACATTAGATAAATTCATTATTTGTTTTGAGCGATACCGTGTATTTATCTAATGTTGGACACTGATTACTACAATTTACAATGAAGGGATATGGAGTAAATGCAAATGAGACAAAATCTCTACAAATACATGGTAAAACACAGCAATGGAACAACGCTTTTATTGTTGTTCTTCATCTTGAAGTCACCATGAGGCCTTCAACAATGAGCATTACTCATACCTCATAACAAATTCAAGACGGCCCCTAGCACCGGTTTGAGCGGTATTCATTGCTAATTGCTGAGAAACGCTACATCCATGTCTTTTTAACTATGGTTAGGCTAGGGTTTGAGAATGGATGGGATGATTTAGGGTAAGGGTTAGTGGTTAGTGTAGTAATAAGGGTAAGGGTTTAAGTTAGGGTGTGTTAAGGGTAAGGTCAGCTAACTATCGACCACTAAACCACCACCAACACCTAATAATGAAATGAGCACGCAAGTACAGTCGTAAGTAACTCGGGAGTCGTGTGAGCGATTTAAAGATAATCTAAATACGGTTAGGGTTTATGATATAATAAGACATTTCAATAAAGAAACATCATTTTAATAAACTTCTTCTGCAGCTAAAACGGATTGAATGTGTACAGAATACTCACCAATCAGAAGAGAGACCGATATAATAGTAAAGAAAGCTATGGAGAAAGCTAATCTAACCACGTGCACTAGGATGAGACAACCAACTAAAAAGGATACTGACACCCTTGAAGATACCGTTAAGTGGAGGACAATATGCAGAGTTTACAGAATGGAATGGAACGAAGAAAGTGGACTTGAGCTTTTGAGAAACGGACGATGTTCCTACCAAAGCGGGTATCAGCTTATTTTTGCCCCAGTGGAAAATCATGTGTGATGTTACAGATACAGTAGACGACTTGATTCAAAGAGTGAAAAAATAGAGAACATGTGGACTGGTCATACCATTTGGGAGAGGATATTTACGTCATTATCAAAGCACCTCAATCAACAATTTGAGTGAAAACGTATTTTTTCCAATGGAGAATGGACATTGTTTCCTACAAAGTCAGGTGTGATCCTTACATCATATGAATGGACCTAACTGAAGAAGATTATATCAGTGTTTAAAGACACAGAACCAGACCTAAATTAAAGGACATAAAATTACCTGCAGACCTAGATATAAAGAGGGTGGACATACGTGTGAAGACAGAAAATTAGAATGTTACCATGATTTTGTTTAAAGGAAATAAAATATGAAAATGTATCTATAATCCTTTGCGTTCATTATGCCCCAAAAGGATAAAGTGCTTTTCCCCCGATCACCAAATCCTACACCGTCCAAAACCTACCACAAACATCACTACCTTCCCCATCCCCCAAAAATAGCCTATCATCCCATCATCAACTCCACCAAGGAATAGTGAAATGCACGCGAGCACAATTGTGAGTTACTCTTGAGAAACTCGTTAGTCGTGTGAGCATACTCGTGAGGCATGTGAGCAGTTGTGAGTAGCATCATAAATCACGAAAACCCAATACTGAAGCTCATCAACACAATTGTCGTCCCTACATCCATTGGCGTAACCACCACTATTAAACCTCCCTCTAACACCAATCATCCTAATGGAGCACAGGCAGCAGCATCATATTGAAATGAGCACACGAGCACAGCCAAAACAATATTTTTAAGCCACTTGTAAGTCATGTGAGCACCTCGTAAAAATAAACACAAAACCGTAACTTGAAACTTTGAAACGTGAAACTTGAAACTTTTTACTTCGCTTAAGGCCCCACATGAGGCATAATAGTACAACTTTATACATGTAAAATATGGAACAAACATATATGCATATAAGAATTAGTATATGCAGATGGAAGTAGATAATGCAAATAACTAGCTATTAAATAGAGATATAACAATTTTACAAAATTTTGCCAATTCGATAAGTACATATTTATCTTGACTATTCATTATCTCAGAAAAACTAACAATGTTTCTGTTATTATATATATGAACTGTTATAAATTTATATTTTTCAGAGCAGAAAAAAATACAGTTTAACAAATAGTGAAACTCATCACATATTTCTTCCTTTTTACATAAATCACAAATTCGTTCAGATCTATCTATACTAAAAAAAATCTACCAGCCTCAACTGGTAATTTATGAATAAATTTGGTGGAAGAACAGAAAGATATTTCTCAAATCCAAATTCAGATTCATAACTTCTATCTATAATTAATACACTTAGGTGAATTAAATATTTGTTTTCCATTCTTCAACAAATTTATTAAGAAAAAACTGTTATACAATTCTTAGCTAATACAGTTTGATCATTCCAACATTTACAATAACCACATTCAAGCAAACTATTTCATATACATGACAACCATTTAGAATGATACACATCACCTGCATCAAGCCTATATAATATATCATACAAAGTGCGAGAAATTTTCTTTTTTTTTACCATTTATTATTCGTTGCCAAAAACCAACCATTCTGGCTTTTATACATACTGACATCGGAATTCTACCAAGTTCTCCATAAACAATACAATTTGAAGTACTTTTTTTAACTTTCAGTATATACTTACAAAATTCTAAATGTAAAGACTCAATAATTTCATTATTTTCATAACCCAAACTTCTACCCATTATAATAATATAGGTGCTACCATTGTGTCAAAAAGTTGTAATAATAAATCTAATGGCAGACAAAGTTTTCTTGCTTTACACAATACATAGAACATTGCTTTTCTAGCTTGTTGAACAAGTCAAGATTTATTTTGATAAAAAGAATCCTTTCTCGAGAAAATAGTACCTAAATATTGAAAATCTTCAACTACAGGTATTTGTTCATTATCATGAAAAACTGAGTATTCTCACATTGCCTATTTTTAGAGAATATAACAATAATGGTCTTAGCAACATAAATTTTGAGTTTCCGTGTTTCATAATATAAATACATAGCATTTAATGCAGACTGCAGTTCAGCAGCAGACTCAGCAAAAACGACTGTGTCGTCAGCATATAATAACAGATACAATTTGACATAAACTTCAATATCATCATTATCAAACAATAAATGAGAAAAGTTATATACATCAGTAAGACCATTATATGAATGTGGCAGAAATTCTGTAAGATCATTAAGAAAAATTGAAAACAACAGAGGAGAAAGATTTTCTCCCTGTCTTACTCCCACATTAGAAGCAAAATATTCTGAAAAATTAGAACCATTTCTTACACATGACTTTGCATTTTCATACAAATTCTGTATTACTTTAAGAATTTTGCCATCAATACCATTTCGTAACAATGTTTTCGATAGTAACACTCTATTTACAGAGTCAAATGCTTTACGATAGTCTATAAAAGCACAATACTATTTTCTTCTTCTAAATAAGTATAAATCAATGAGACATTTCAAATTAAAAATGTGATCAACAGTACCATAACCTTTTCTAAATCCAGCTTGTTCGTCACACAACAAGCCTAAATATTAAAGATAATGGAACAATCTGTTGTTTAGAATACAAGTAAATAATTTACCAAACCAATTCAAAATTGTTATACCTCTATAATTATCTGTATTTGCAGGATCTCCCTTATTTTTTTATATAGGACAAATATAACCTTTGGACCAGCTATCTGGTACAATATCACTTTCAAATACAATATTAAATATACAAACATATACAGGAGGTAGTTTATCAGCAGCATGATTCAAAAACTCATTAAGTATCATAAATAGCATTCGTAAATCAAGAGTTATCTCCCCTTTTGAACGTGGACACTACATAAGACACATAGCAACTCAAAAAGCGCGGAATAAATACTAGCAAGAATCTCTCCGTTCCCTTCGAAAAACAAAATGGCTGCTATGAACGCGGAAGTAATAGAAGTCACTCACATACGAAATGAACAAAAACTGCGGAAATTTATCTCCCTTTACTAAACGCCGCCCTGAGAGAAGAAAACTTCAGAAGTACCATAAAATGACAACTGCCGAACGACCTAGTCTGAGTTATTCTGATTAGGGAAATACGCGCTTTCCCGTCTCCGAATGGGGACATACCCACTTTCGATCACTCATGTGGTATACAAGATCACTATGGTGTTACACGTTGATTCATCACATCATTTCCTATTTAAAAGGCAGCTCATAGGAGAAATGCGTCCACTTATCATGCATGCTGTGATAAGGTCTCAAAGTGCCCCTATTGGATCAGGTGTTCATCTATGACGTCATTACCGTTCAAAATGGCCGAACCGGGCTTCAATTAGGACTACTTGCGTATGCGCATGCGCAGTATAAACACTTCATGCTCCGGTCAAATGGCTTCCGCTTCCGGCAACTTGACATCCGGTGACATCACTTCCGGTGATCTATATAACTATAAACACTATAAAAGATAATTTGTTCGTGTTTATATACTACTTATGCATTTCTTATACGATCCAATGTTATACTGAGTTTCGCCCTTGGTGGCCATGTTGGAGGATGGGTCGATACCAAATTAACAAACTTGGTCAGCGTCTCACAGGAATCGTTCAAGCCGTCTTTAGATTAAATCCATTCAGCGGTTTATTAGTAGAAGATCCTTGTATGCATTTCCCCTAGGGTCCAATGCTAAAGTTAAGAGATAACCATACTGTATTTTATGACCTGAGGGGATAAATCGTAGATTTTCACGCGGAGCCGGAAAACGGATGTTTGCGACAGTAAAATCTTAAATTTACTCCTGAAGATCCTAAAATACAGTTTTGTTATCTCTATACTAAAGCAAAATGGAAAAAGAACGTTTTAAATCGATTTTAAAATTACAGGAAGTTTAGTGTGCGTCTGCGCAATTACGTTGCTATTGGTTCTGACGGTAAATCGTAGATTTTGCCCCCTGAAAATTTTGAAGCCATCCAATCAAAATTAGCGTTACAAACATAAGTGCATTAGAATTTAGATTCACAGCTGGCGGCCACGTTGGATGACGGATCAGCGTCGAAGTAAAATCACTTGGTCGGTACCTCATTAGCATCAGTTATGCCAACTTTGGTTGAAATCTATTTTTCGGTTCTCTAGAAGAAAATCTGTGTATGCATTTCCCATAGGGTACAATGTAAAAATTAAGTTCACAACTGGTGGTAATGTTGGATGACGGATCGACATAAAAATAACAACACTTAGTCAGCACCTCACATGAATCATTCGTGCCATTTTTTGGTTTTAATCCATTCAGAATTTCTCTAGAAGATCATTGAATGCATTTCCCAAAAAGATCCAATGTTAAACTAAGTTTCGCTGCTGGCAGCCATGTTGGACGACGGATCGGCACCAAAGTAAAAACATTTGGTCAGTACCTCATGAGCATAATTTTTGCCATGTTTGATTAAAATCCATTCAGCGGTTCTATAGAGGGTGATCTTTGTACCCTTCTCCCAATAGGTTCTTATATTAAACGAAGTTTTGCCGCTCGGTGGCCATGTCGCATGTAGGATCGGCACCAAAGTAACAAGACTTGACCATCACTTCACAAGTATCATTCATGCCATGTTTGGTTTAAATCCATTCACCAGTTCTCCAGAAGAAGATTTTTGCATGCATTTTCCATAGGGTCCAATGTTAAACTAAGTATCCCCGCTGGCGGCCATGTTGGATGACGGATCGGCACCAAAGTAACAACACTTTGTGATCACCTCACAAATATTTATTATGCCATGTTTGATTAAAATCCATACAGCAGTTCTCTAGAAGTTGATCTTTGCATGTGTTTCCCCATAGGGTCTAATTTTAACGAAATGTTGCCGCTCGGCGGCCATGTTGCATGTCTGATCGACACCAAAGTAACAAGACTTGTCCAACACGTCATAGGCACCATTCATGCCAAGTTTGGTTTGAATCCATTCAGTGGTTCTCAAGATGATCTGTGAAGAAATTGGTTACCACGGGCACTTGACAGACACCGGACGACGGACGAGAGACGCAAAGTGATGACAAAAGCTCGCCCATTTCTTCGGGTTGGTCCAAAATGGGGTTCTACTACTGCGTGCAGGTTATGTTAATTGTAACATATTTTATTTTGAAGAGGAGATGTAAGCAGATTTGAAAAAGCGGTTGGTGCGTAAGTGGAAGGGGGTCGCACTGGGGGCTATTTCAGCCGATGGCCGAAGTGCGCTTTCGAGTGATTGAGAGAAGAAGAGACCTTTTATGAAATAATTATATGGTTATTGTTTTGGATTATATGCACCATGTCGAGCTTTTCTCATTCAAAAGGTTCGGTTTTCCAATATTATTTTCGGTGATTTATAACTTTCCTTTCAACTGGTAATTGAAACTGGATGGCCAAGCTGGAAAATTTATCATTAAATTAAGAGATGCCGTGTCTATGGCGATTGTCCTTCACGCGAATTTTGAATTTTCAAAACATCCGTGAAAGTATCGATAATATGTTCCTTTGATGCTTAAACGGAGTGTAAAGCTCGGCATTTGAGAAGTAGATTAACTAGCCAAGGATAAGAGTGTTAAGCCTAAGAAGTTCTTTAAAACCAAAGAAAGCAATTATGCCCAAAAAAGACAGCAACAAACAAAGACTGAGGAAAGAAATCCATTGAGCCAAAGGCAAAGAAACCAACCTCCAAAAAACCAGCAGCTTAGAAACCTACAACAAAGCCAGCCGGAAGTGGGGCTAAATTTCGTAGTAAACAAAAACTACAACACAGAAGAAAGTCAAGACACCAAAGAAGAAGTGAAATAAAGAGCTTATCTCTTACATGGGCAAGCAAAAGCCTTTTTAAGGGCTACCAAACGTTTCGAAAAGATATTTAGTTGTATCAACAATTTTAAAAGTCAATTAGCTTTCCGGAAGTCAAGTGTATTTTCTCTTTCTTACTTATTTCCTTTATGTCCCTTTTCTGTATTTATTTATTTATTTATGAATAATTTATTTATTTATTTATTTTTTTTGCTTATTTATTTTGCAATCAGTCCTCCATATTAAAACACTATAGGCCAAGTGCGAATCGATGAGATCATTATTATAGTCTAAGCAATAGATGCGATGTCGATAAAGAAATTATTACTGTAATAAAATCAATAATGTCTATTACAGTAATAATGATTTTTTTTCAACAATTGCATACTAGTATATTGCTGGACTATATGACAATGATCTCGTCGATTCGCACTTGGCCGATAGTGCTAAAATGTCATCTTTGTTGAGTCCCGTTCTCGAAATCCCGTCAATATATTCAAACACTATTGAAAAGAACCTTTTCCCGGTTCCCGACCTAAATTTAAAGCGATTCCAGACACCAGTTCCTGTTTTCCCATTCATTTTTATTTTCGATGACCCCGGCTTCCCCGTTCACCTAAAAAATCAAATCTGCATGCTTCCCGCTCACTTCAAAGCCGACCCGCAAACCGCACTGAGACACACAGTGAATACGGCGAGCTTTTAATTGGGTAAAATCACATAAGCTGGGCTTCTTTTAAATATGGGACTCCGGGCTCCAAAACTAGGGATCAAACACAAGAACTGCGGGCTCCAACACTAGGTGCTTCGGGCTCCAACACAAGGATTCCACGCAATTGGCTGCGGGCTCCACATACTTGAACTCCAAGTACTCTGTGGGCTGTGGAGCCCGTGCGTGATTTTACCCCATTTTTGGGCAATATTCGAAATATCGCTCCTGAGAAATAAGAAGTAGCTATTGTCTTATAAAATCACCCATGAAAGTATCGATAATATGCTCCTTTGATGCGAAAGCGAATTGTAAAGCTCGGCATGTTTTGTAAAAACAATATACTGGGTATTATCACGGGCTCCAAAGCTCTCTGAGAATCTGGAATCCAGTCAGTGCAGCCCGGAGCCCTGCGATTGGAACCCGAGGCCCTGGTGTTGGAGCCCGGATCCCTAGTGTTGGTGCGCGGAGCCCGGAGACCTCATGTTATAGCCTGGAGTCCCTTGTTCCAAAGGGGTTGCCATGGGCCCTGTTATTCCTATAATATATATTTTACGAAAACCCTACAAGAAATCCAAAAAATATTTTTGGGCTGGGTTGTACAATTTGAAACACAGAAAAAATAAAAAGTTAAAGTAAACAAATAAACAGACAAAAAAAATGATCAAATGAGCGACTTTATTGATTATACATGAAGTCATCGTCAAATTTGCCGAAACAAATTATCGGCTTGTGGTTTAAAGGTGTTTTTTTTTTATCTTACATTTTTTTGAAAGCAAAAGGGATAGGACACAGGTTATTCATCATTAATAAAGTAAAAATGATAAAAGTTCACAAAATGACGACAAACAAAATTATTGACATCATAAATATGGGATCAGGATATAACAATAGAAAAGTTAAAAAAAGAACTAGAGGAAATCTGGAAGGGAACAGAAAGAAGAATGTAATAGAATGCCTTTTTCAGTAGATTTTTGAGAAAATATCATGAAATTCTTTATACTGTTTTATTTCAGGTGTAAGCTCTAAATGGGCGAAAAAAAGTCTTTTGAATAAACCTTTCAAAACTTTTGCTGATTTTTTTTTTTCATGATTTTATTTGTGAGATTTTGTACCCAATGGTTTTCACTGGACAGACGAACGAATGCCAGTACTTTATTTAAATATTCATGATAAATGGTAGATGAAGAATAACATTTCACCAGCATATTTATCAGATTTAGTTCCCGAATCTCTTGGCAATATACATTCACATAAAACAAGAAACTCTTCTCCTATTCCTCTCGTAAGGACACGAACAGCCTTATATATAAATTATCTTTAGCCGGCAAGTATTCGTTCATGGAATCTTCTACCAGATCGTACTAAGTTTTGCACCTCTGTTAGTTCTTTTAAATCTAATTTGAATCCGAATCGTTCTCAAAAACCACCGTATTATTTCATCGGAAGAAGACTCGATCCGACTTCGAATGCATCGTAGCTTTATTGTGTTTGTATACGTATATAATGAATTATTTAATGAAATATGTTTACAGTAAACGGTAGTTTTTTTCCAAATCAGAATTAATTTCTAGTCCAATTGTACTGTTAAAACTAGGAGAGTAATCACGTGCTAATCAGTCATGTGACGTCAAGATAAACCTCATCATCATAAAGACGTTTGCACATCATATAATGACAACACGACCGGATATAATGAAGTGTTAAAACACCACATCATATAATGTTGAATCGACATCATATAATTGTGAATACACATCATATACTGTAAAACCGACATCATATAATGTCGAATGCACATCATATAATGATAAAACGACATCATATAATGATGAATGGACATCATATAATGTTGAAAGCACATAATATAATGTAGAATGCACATCATATAATGATGGTTGCAGATCATATAATAATTGTTGCACATTATATAATGTTGAATTCACATCACATAATGTAAAATGCACATCATATAATGGTCGTTGCACATCATGTAATGTCGGTTGCACATCATATAAAGTTAAGTGCACATCATATAATATTGTTTCCACATGATATAATGTAAGTTGCACATAATATAATGTCAATGTCGAATGCACATCATATAATGTTAAATAGACATCATATATCATTAAATGCGCATCATATAATGTTGGTTGGACATGATATAAAGTTGAATGCGCATTATATAATGTTAATTGCACATCATATAATGTTAAATGCACATCATATAATTACGAATGCACATCATATAATGTTGATTGCTGCACATCATATAATGGTAAATGCACATCATATAATGGTGACTGCACATCATATAATGGTAAATGCACATCATATAATGTTGATTGCACATCATATAATGGTGACTGCACATCATATAATGGTAAATGCACATCATATAATGGTAAACACACATCATATAATAGAAAGTGAACATAATAAGACAGTTTTGGCGTTCCATACACCAAGGTTAAATTATTTATTTACAACGCTCAAGACCTCCCTAAAAATCATATGGCCGTCCCCCTAAAACACCTGGACACTATTTCACAGGACGCATTTGGGATTTATTAAGTTGTGTATTTCGATTTATGAAACGAACGTTGTACTGGTGATGTCATGATATCTTACATAACCAAGTTTTGTGTTATATACATGTATACGTGCGTCCGTCCTGTTTACATCATTGATCCTTCCGCAGAAATATATTCCTGTGTTCTTTTCATTCCCGTTTTGCAGGATGCCCATATAAATACATTTTCCTCATAAATTCATGTACAATGTAACATTAGGAAAGATATCGTCAAGTAAATGAACAATTTTGACTCCAAAAAATCATGGGAAGACATATTCATACCCAGGATTATTTCAATTTCGACAGCTATATGAAGTTTTCCTGACGGAAAACCTCATAAAAATAAAAGAAATGTATGAAATGGAAATAATAGGTCTTGAAAAATATCTCAAAACAACTTTCTGGCTGTCAACTTATCGAGAAGAAGTAGGAAGATTCAATGTAACATATAAATGACTTATCAAAGGTAATGGAAATGCATTTGTCCAACAGTATTAAAATATATCGTCCATTTTGGTGCCATTGTTTTTAATTTTTTCACTGTGAATGTCATTTTTGTCATACATGTATTAGTGACTGGGTTGCAGATTCCCTCAGAAAGTTCAAATGTAATACACTAGACTTAACCGGGCAATAGACCTCATCGGTCAATAAACTTCATCGGGCAATAGATCTTAGCGGTCAATAGACGTCATCGGTCAATAGCCTCCATCGGTCAATAGACCGCATCGGTCAATAGACTCCATCAGTCAATAGACCGCACTGGTCAATAGACCCCATTATGGTCTGTTGCCTGCATACCCGTTAAATAACTGTATAATATAGAGAGAATTATCAAGAGATTTAGAATTCTCAAGGAATAGCAATATGTACTGACACTTGGATAGTTAATTTCGCTTTCCAAGGACAGTCTACATGGTTATAATTCTCTCTTTATGGGTAACTATTTTGTTTTTATTTTGTATCAGATTTAAATAATCTTTCATGATTGGTGTAGAAGTGGTCAGGTGATATTCATTAATCTATGGTATTTATTCTATCAGGCATTATCATGATATTGACCGGTCCCAATTTTCTGATGATGACCGGTAGCTTTAAAAGTGCTTTATGAATTAACTTCACAACACGGCTCGGGCATTATCAAGGTGTCAGTCCATATCGCTATCCCTTGGACAGGTCTATATCTTGTGATAATTCTCTCTATATAAGTAACTATTATATAAATTTTATTGAAAAACATTTTATTTTTACATTTAACTTTTTTTAAATTATACTTTGTGCAAAACTAATTTAAAGATTTTCACCAAAAACGTTTCTGATTCACACCGAAACACTACTGAAATAAATGAAATCAGACTTTCCGACCAACCGGTTTCCATTTTCTACCTGGTTTTAATTAAACTCATGATTAAAGCTATAACACAACTATTTTAGTCTCCCATAGACTCCCATGTAAATTTGCGCATGTCTCAAACTTTTTAGAAATTTTACTGGAGGTTCAATTGAAGTGAAGTGTCTCAACTTAAAAAGGCATATTTCAATTAACTTTTATGAGAAAATCAACACCCTTAACTTGCATATAAGAATGAACTGGTTCCCGGCAGTGAACAACACAAGTTTCAGTACTTCGTGCTTGAATTTTACAGAAAAAAACCTCCGCTGCCTATGCCTATAAAATTTTTATTTCTTGAATTTAGGCCCAAAAGAAGCCTTACAATACATATTTTCCAATATAATAAGATTCAGCTGCCAACTCTTTGAATATGTAACAAAATAAACACTTAATTGGGACTAACTATATCGTCTCCTATCAGGACTAAATTCACATATGTGCCAGACTGGTTTCCGAATTATTGGTGTTATACCTTAATATCAATTGTTTCATAATAACTGAATTTATTTTACGCACATAAAATAAATTTCATTATTTCAGCGAAGGAAGGTATATTGACAAGTGAGCAGTAAATACTTTCTAACTGGAGATTATTTCACCGGGTGAGCTATGAAATATGTTCTTTAGAACCTATTTAACGGTGAAACCGTTACATATACATCCAATATATACAATTCATTCATTGTTTGTCTGTATTGTTTTGTACAAGTTGAATTCAAGATATTCTTACGGGTTGTAAATTAAATAAAAAACACAATAATTTTTCAACGAAAGATATTTAATCTGTATTTGAAAAAAAAAACAAAACAAAAGATAATGATATTTTATGGTGCAGTACTCCAACGAAAAAAATAAATGTTCGCATTCAATGAACAAAACGGTACAAAAAGATAAAAAGATAGCTATCTGCTTCAATAATAAGAAATAGAAATTTCAACCCCCCCCAAAAAAAAACAGGATTAAGGCTAAATTCGCGTCATTAAAAAATTACCATTTTTCCACTTCCGGCTACTTTTTCTTCCCATTTACCAGTTCTGTTGAGAGCTAAGGAAAATGGTTCAAAATTATTTGGAGTTGTTTCGGCGCTTTGGCCACTAATTCAGATTAACTACGAAGAAAATCTAAAAAAAAACAACAAAAACAAGTAAAAGTTAATATTGTCGTGCACCTACGTGCATTCATGAATCTATTTGAAACTTTGCAGTTGAAAAGTATGAGTTGTATTTAAATACAACACTTAACGCGCGTCTTCATGCACCATGCCATAATTAGGGACCGACCATTTAACCTGAATGGGGGGTTATGGTTTTTTTTTCTGGACAGAAAATTTTTTTCGCGCTCCGCGCGAAACAAATTATTTATTTTTTGCACGCGTATCAACAAAATATTTTTTTTCAAAATTAACATTATTTTTTTGGGCAGAAAGCCTCATTCAGAAATTTTTTTTTTCATCATTTTGGCAGCCAAAATATTTTTTTCACATAAAATCAGATCCAAAATATTTTTTAGAAAAAAAGCATAGCCCCCCTTTTCAAGTTAAATGGTCGGTCCCTTATGTATTTTTGTAATGAAAATTGATAAATCATAAAACTTTGCTTAAATTCTTCGTTGGAGTACCTACATATTAGTTCGCCCCATTTGCAACTTGTTGTTAACTTACCCATCGAAGTATCACGGATAAAAGAGTTTTTATGTCTTTCCTGTATAGAACCAACCGTTTTGTGTCATTCTCAAGTACAGAATTGTTATATTTGTACATACCATATGTTACTCGCAAGACAAAAACATAAAATAAAACAAAAATATATATATATATATAATGATATAAATTACACGAACCATTACATAGAATAAACCATTTTTTAGCTGATCTGGCCCCGCTGTTGCCATCACTTGGCATCCGTCGTCTGTCGTTGAAATTCATTCAAGTCAGACTCTGTCGTTGAAATACCGAAGTTACTGTTAATCTAATATCTGCATATGCAAATTTCGATAATTTGTGTCTCTTCAGTGCAGATAAAATCAAAACATTTGGAAATCCACATACTAAAACATGTGTAAAATCTGATAGAGAAAAAAATACCAGTAGAATCTAAATAGGAAAGCCAGAAATCACCTAAGCATTGAGCTATGCAAGAGGGAGATACTCCTTACTTTTAAACAAAATTTTCTTAAATTTAGATAATGCAATTTTCCAAATAGAGTAGTAATGGCTTCTTGGTTGATGAATACCTTCACGGGCTAACAGTCCACCAGCAGAGGCATCGGCACAGTGGTAATGAATAATAAAATACAGA
>MJUU01036295.1:0-15541 GCA_002080025.1 Modiolus philippinarum | reverse complement strand
ACAATGTTTGATGCTCTCACGTGAATTCATGCAAGACTATATAATACACTGATGAACCGTTACCTGACTTTTCCTCTTAGTTTTTGAACAAAACAGCCTAAGCAGGATTTCAGAATGGTTTCGAAAGATTTCGTAAAGATTTTAGCAATTCTATATTTAACTAAGGAAAGTCTGGTAAGTAATTTTTAAGGATTTGTTTTTCATCTCTCAGTACAATAATAAAAGGAAACTGACGATTTTATTAATGTATAGTTGAATTTGTACTTAAATACTTAGTGTAGTTAGCGTTTAACACAATTTTTGTTCAATAAAACCAAAAATATAACGTGATAACTGTAATATATTTCATGAAATACTAGAAACATGTCATGAATAAGGTGACAAAGATGTTTTCTGGTATTAAAATATAGTTACTTTCTTGCCGTTGTTCAAGTTCAGTAAAATTTGTCAAAATTTGTTACATTTGTAAAATTTGTAATTTTTCTTTGCTGCCTCAAGTGATAGTTCATAAACCGCTTATGATAATATAGCTTATATAACATAAGCTTATAAAGCTTTTAGATAATGATGTCTCATCTCAAGTTTTTTTTCTTTATTAGGGCCCCGCCATGAAATGACGGCGCCCTATAGTAATCAGTCTGTCCGTCCGTCTGTCTGTCCGTCTGTCTGTCTGTCTGTCCCTCGTCTGTCTGTCTGTCCGTCAGCGTTTTCTATGTCGTACGATAACTCAAGATTGCCTGCACGGATTTTTTATGATTTTTTTTTCTCAAAGTTGAACTTAACCATCGACATTTGTTTTTGAGGAAAATCGGAAAATGATTTTTGGGAAAAAACTTAGTTTTTATATGAAAAAGTGCATATTTTGAGAATTAGCTCTATGTCGTATGATAACTTAAGATTGCCTTCAGGGATTTTAATGGTTTTGATACTCAAGATTGAACTTGACCAAAGGAAGCCACTTTTCATTTTTGAGGAAAATCGGAAAATGATTTTTGGGAAAAAAAACTTTTGTTTTTATATGAAAAAGTGCATATTTTGAGAATTAGCTCTATGTCGTATGATAACTTGAGATTGCCTTCAGGGATTTTAATGGTTTTGATAATCAAGATTGAACTGGACCAAAGCAAGCTCCCTTTCATTTTTGAGGAAAATCGGAAAAATGATTTTTGGGAAAAATAACTTTGTTTTTATGTGAAAAAGTGCATGAGAATTAGCTCTATGTCGTATGATAGCTTGAAATGACCTTCACAGATTTTTATAAGTTTTATGCAGAGTGTTGAACTTGATCAAAAAAAGGCTCCTAATGATTTTTAGGAGATTAATAAAACATTTTGGGGAAAATGTTTTTCCCCAAATATTGTTTTATGATTTCCATGAAATTAAAAAAAAAACAGGTTTTTGGGACATGCAAGGGGGCGGGGCCCTTTCTGACTTTGTCAGTGTTCTAGTTTAAATTTTGAATTCTTTGTTTACATTGTAACCTAAAGATTAAAAGTTTTTACAACGAATACCAAGCCATTGTCACGGTCGGAAATAATTTCAGTTTTACCAACAATTTTTTTCTCGCTTGCTAATCGGTTTTATAGAAATGACCAGGCGCGTACTCTGATGGTGGACAGGAAAATAACTAGTATCGGTATGGAGTAGTTGTGGAAAACCGGACTGCGAGCCATTGAAAACAAACTTGTATGAACAAATGCCATACTTAATACGATACATTTCGATGAGGGTAGGAATGGGGGCATTCTGATGACGGTTAACAATAAAAACTTGGGCAAAATGACGTTAACGGTAATATCTATGTCAAAGGTAAAGGTAAGTTTTATTTAACGCCAGTGAACACAACTTAACAATTAACATAAGCTCTATACGAGATTTTTCGACCTGTTGGCACTGCACTGATGGCGTTCTCGCACGGTTGCCAGGACTTGTGAGGGAGGAAAGCCCGATATTCCATTTTGGAAAATCGGTGAAACTCTCGAGCTAGGGTAGGTACCTGGAACCAATGACACGTGTGAGGATCGAACCCTTACAGCGGTGTCAGGCCTCGTGATTTAAAGTCCAGCGCCTTAACCACTCGGCCAGCCTGCTCCTTGTCTTTACGATATATCTACAAAAAATTGTTTTGACGAATGACGATATTTTTCTTTTTCTCCAAATAACGATAATGGTACAAAATTCAAGTTATTTCACAAAATCATGCTAAATATATTTTTGACGATTAACGGTAAAATTTTGACCCATTTGACGTTAACGATAGCTGAAAAGATGCGTTTGATGGTTAACGATAAAGGGCATTCATACCCTCTTCGATCTGTTTAGAAAAACGAGCTGCCACTTGAGACAACACGCAAATCTAAATATCCCGTTCTCACCTAGAGGTGGTAATGAAATCCCATGTGTATTTCCTATTTTTTGTTTGTCAATTGATTACTGATCTATCTGAAATCATAACATACCAATTGATCTTGAAGTACTTTTCCCTCCTCGGCCAATTCCTGGTGTAATTATAATTTCAAAACTGTAACATCATTTAAAATGTGTGTCCATCAAATATAACTAATCAACAAAAATCAATCAATAAAGTTTTGATTTATTGTTTTCAACCGACTGGAATTATAGCTAAATTCTTAAACGTATATTTGTTTCACAGTATTTTCGAACCAGTTTATATATAAGACACCACGGTATTATAATCAGTCTGGTGATTTTGATTACAGTCCCCTTAATAGGTGGTGCTTTGCAAACAGTATTTAATACAAGCATTTAATACAACATGATCTTTTTAAATGTTTCGCTGACATTTTCAAAAGCAACAAAACATTTTAAAAAATCGTTGTTAATGTTTTTTTGATATATACTTATATTGTCGACATTGATAGATAGTATATTGTTTGCTGCTGACTTCGCTGACCCTTCCTATTACGGAAAGCTTGAACAGATCATACCGTATAGCGGGTAATTTTCGCGGGGTTTAAATTTTCGCGTATTTTCGCGGGTGGACTTTAATCGCGAAAATAAATTCGACGAATATTTTATGTATCATTAGGATATATATAGGATCTTTGATTCCGCGAAAATTTAAAACGCTTAAATTTTTGGCATTCATTTTCCATTCAAATTCGCGAAATTTTTGACCCGCGAAAATAACCCGCTTTAGGGTATTGTTATCAATTTACGGATGTTTGAAACGATTCAGAGGAATATGTAAAATTGTTATGCGGGTTCATATCAGTGACGTGTTGTCCGTCATAAGAACCTGTGAAGAAGAAAACAAATGGCCGAAAGTTTTTAATACCAAAAAAGACTATATTGATCCATCTTTGTTATTAAGGATGTTCACTCCTGATGTTTATATCAATGATTTCTTGAAACCTATTTATAAATTGATTTAACTAAAGTTTGACGGGAAATTGATTTCTCTGGAATAACCCTTGATTTAACATTAGGACTATTTTTTTGTCTAAAAGCTATAAAGTTACATAAAGAATGTTATGAAACTTGTCAAGTAGAAAAAAGAAGGGAAACGGGGAATGTAACAAAGAGACAACGACCCAAAGGGGAGTAATAACAACTAAAAGCCACCATAAGATCTTCAATGAGCGGTGAGAAAACCCCATATCCAACGGCAGGTCGGAGTGTCTGAATTTGACCTATAGAAGTCATTCATGAAATAAAAAGTGGGATTTCGTGTGCAAAATTCTTAAAGCAATTGAACTGGAGAAAACCACAGGAGTTCCAAAATCTGACACGATTCAGTAATGTGATGAGTGAGCCACCTTAATATATATATATTTATATAGCATGTCATAAATAGTTTTAGTCAAAATTCTGCAACAAAAATAATCACATACTGAAGGATGCTGTTCTTCAATTTTAACAATATTTCCCTAAGTTTGTACCATCCAAAAGTTTAGTTGTAAAGTAAAAAGATAAGGTACTTTCTAGTTTCATGATTCATATTCGATTAACAAACCATCATACGGCTCGGAATGTAGAATACGTCGAATTGTTGTCATATTTCTCAACTATTATTTTCACATCTATTCGACAATGATTTTAGTATATCTTTCTTTCGACGGTATATAGATATGTGTTACACCAATGCATGAGGCATAGAAATTGCCCTGACATAATAAGTTTTCGGAATTCGGGTTCACTTTTTATAGGTGTTGAAGACTGGGTATCTCCCTTGTATAAGAATAATATATATAACGACAAGAAATATCTGAGATTATTTAGGATGTACAAATGAATATACATGAGAAATGTATGCTCTCTATACATTTCAGTTATAGTGTACATGTACTTGTGTTTGGGAGAATTTCTCATATGAACAGAAAAGAACACGGAACAGAAGTTCTGTCCTAAAATTTGTTCCAAAAGGATAGAATATTATAGAATATCTTTTCCAAAGCAACAAATATTAGAGTATTTGTTCCTAAAGGAACAAACTTTATATAACAAATGTTTCCAAAGAAGAAATATAATGTCAAAGTTAATAATATTTCCTCCAAAGGAACTTCTGTTAGGTGGAACAAATATACGTTTACAGATACACTATCATACTTTCAAATTTTGACATTTTATATATTGTGTAATTTCCAAATATTACTCTGACCACTTATTTATTGTGCCGACATCTCATGGTTTTATTATACATGTTTACATGTTGTGATTGTCTTCTGCTTGGTCTTTTTGTCGGACAACGGATGACAGCGATTGTAAGAACACTTTACCAATTAATTTTATATTTGTTTACGATCCCTCATCCATGACATGAAAAAATGGATACATCGAACAATGAATTCCGCTCAAACCGGCGCTACTGGCCGTCTTGAGCTTACAATGAGGTATGACCAAAGCTCATTGTTGAAGGCTCATGGTGACTTCAAGATGAAAACAACAATAGAAGCTTTGTTCCATTGCTTCTTTTACAATGCATTTGCACAGACTTTGTCTCATGTGCATTTACTCCATATCCCATCAATTATTATACATCCAGCCATTGCAAAGTTAAGGGTAATGTGTTTGGAAAACGGCTATTAACATTTTGTGCTACTTGAGAACTAGCCTAAAAAGTTCAAGCTTTTCGGTGTCCGATTGCCAGACTTAATGTTTCAACTCTATCGTTTACATCCTTCTTATCAAGGAAAGTCAAAATTTTACGTCCCATGCCACTCTCTAAAGAATGAAATCAATTAGTATACATGTATTAATGACATGATCCAGCCATTATAATTTTTATACTGCTAGATTAATGTTAATATTAGACAATTTTTTTTCGACTAAATATTTGTAACCTGTCGATCAAATGTTTTGGTTTGATTTGCACTGAAGAGACATAAGCCAAATGCAGAAACTAAATTCACAGCAACTTTGGTATTTTGTTATTCAGATCCATTCACTTTAAAACTAAAAAAACCACCTCGTTGAGTGAAGTTGAGTAGACTGCTTATGGTAATTAAAAAGCAGACGTCGAAAATATCACTAACTCTCTCCAAAATTAAGTCAAAATTGAGAGTCCTTGTTGAAAAAATGTTGTTTTCATTTGAATGGTTTACTATATTAATTCCCAACAACACGTATTGACAAAACCAAGCACTTTCCTACGTACTAATTGTGACGAAAAACACTCACTCAACAACATTACATGGATACAGAAATGCTCAGAGTTCCACCCAAAGATATCACCTTTCTTACTTAAGATTTCCAAAATGTTTTGATTTGATTTGCACTGAAGAGACTTAAGTTGTCGAAATGTGCATATGCACAACCTAAATTCAAAGTAACCTCGGTATTTGGTTATTTATTACCGCTGGGTCGATGACATAGCTGGTGGACTGTAAGTCCCCGGGGTATTCACCGACCAAGATGTATAGATTTCCAAATGTTTTGATTTAATCTGCAATGAAGAGACATAAACTGTCGAAATGCATATACGCAGAAACTAAATTGTACAGTGGGTTCCTAAATTTCACAAAAAGTCCTACAATACTCCACGAAATACATGGAGTAAATGAACATGAGACCACAACACACATGTCAACCCCAACAACCTCAACGAGCCTACAAACCTCATTTTACTTAGGCTATTTACAGCTAGATTTCACGTCTGCACGGATTTCAAATAACCGGTTTTGACTAAAACCTGGATTGACTCACTGATAGTGTGACGGATTTCCCTTTCTGAGCACCTCATGTTACTCCCGGTTTTCATGGGAATACGCGCTTTAATTCTGAATGTCGTGTTTTTACATCCGTGCCTTGTAGCGGTCTTGTGCACTTTTTTCCTTTGTTTTTGTGTGTTCTTTGTTTTGCTAAGTCATGCGAATTTGAGTTTTGTAATATTTACATCCTTTGTCTTGTTCTTCGATATTCTAGTTCCTTTGTTTTATACAAACCTTTCATTTTTTTTGATAACATCCATATTGGGAAAACATATTGAATTGATTTTTTTAAACCCTATTCTTCAATTCATTTGCTGTATCCAAAAATTGTTCCTGGGCATGTGATGATATATTTCAGACACTGAATCTCTTGCTAGACAACGTTTATGGTAGTTTTGGCATCATTATTTATTAACAGTTCGTTGGAATGCCCGTGGGTACTAATTGTATACCTGTCATTGCAGATCTTTTTCTGTTCTGTTACGAAATGAACTTCGTAAAAAAAACTACATAATGGAACCGTACAAGAAAGCTTGTGATAAACTTATTTCAATTTTCAACGATTACATGGACGATATCCTCACTTTTTGACAATTTTAAGTTTTTAGGTTACGCTGACATCATTTACCCACAAGAATTGAAATTTAACAAAGCAAACAGCGATTTTTTAATATTGCCCTTCTTTGCATCTAAGTTTATAAATTATAATAGATTTTGGTAAAATAGCTAAAATTTATGGGATGATTTTGATTTCACTATTAAGATAAGACTAAGATAATTTCCCCTTTTTGGTACGATTCACACGCATTTGTTCTTCTCTTGACGACTTTAATGCTTTCACATTTAAACTTATACAACAAGGTTACAGATTTTATAAATCATTTTTAATACTTTAAAGAAGTTTTAAAAAAAATAAATTCAAATATTGTGTGACTCGCAAACAGCTTATCACAAAGAACATTCTCGTTTTTACGGAAATATTTTAGAAATACCAGAAACTTATTAAAAATCCGGAAAACTTGGGCGTAACTTACATTCTTCATTCTAGGATATTCTACACGAATCCGTTAAAGTGGCTTAGGAAATCAATGACATGAAGATTTTACTCGTATACTGGACTCTAACTGATATTGCCCATGTCCACTGAATGACTGATGACTCTTTACGGACTCTCCGAGAAGCTGTTCGTTTGATCTTTCTTCCGTTGTGCGAGCGGCAGTGTATTACTAGCAAGCTAGGCTCCTTGAACTATACGGCAGTGTAGCGTCAAGCACTCTTTGACTCATATTTCTAAATTACATTTTGTCCCATGCTTTTCTTTTTCCAAATAAAATTAGTCTTAGAGTTATTAGTCTATCCGTATTGGTTTTATTTGTATGTTTATTATACCATACTAGATAAAGGAGAGGTTTGGGTAGCCATTAACCAGTTTAACCCTAACGCTACCATTTGTAAGTGCCGGTACCAAGTCCCAATATCCCGAGTTCTTATCGTTATTTACCTTTCTCCTTGTCTTTCATTTGTGTATCTAGTGCAGTTCCTTTGTATATCTTGGCTTGCGATTGTAATTTTCGGCCATTTTAGGTGTAATATGTTATCTTCTTTATTTACTTTTTAAAATAATAAACAAACACTAAAAGTATTAAATGTTTTTATGTGTTTATATTCACTTTCATAATCAATTTTTGCAAAAAGGTTTAGATAAAAACTCAACATTAAAGATGAACGGATCTATACAAAAGATATGTACCAGATGGAAGATTTAAAAAAAAAAAAATTGAATGTTTAGGAAATTGCACATTTTCCATACAATTAGGGTCGATTTTAATTACTGTGCATGTAATTTATCGTCACTATAGAATTTTCTTTTGGCTTAAGTTGTTTTATTGCTTAAATACATTAGTGTGACGATCTGGTACATCTACTTACCAAACAAATCATTACTTCAGGCATTTTTAAGAAAATGAATGAAATTTTTAAATAACTACGAATGGAACAACATACTGAAAAGAGTATAACTAATACAATCGAAACTTTTATCCTGTACTTTTCTGTTACAAGTATGTAAGTCTTTGATGTTTGATGGTTGTAGGACACAGTGAAGTAACATAAAATATTATTTTTTTACTAACCTGGCCAAAGCCCATGTGAGCTTTTGCTATCACTCGGCGTCCGTCGTCCGTCCGTTAACTTTATTTCAAAAATCTTCTTCTCTGAAACTACTCCCACGAACAAGATATGTGAAAAGTGTTCATATCCTCGGAGTTCATAGGTTATTTACATACTGTTTACTATCTTTCAAAGTGTGTCAATTATTATTGTTATGTTAATCAAATATTTGATGTTTCCGAAGCGTGGTGTCTTCTGCGGTGTAGGGACGACTGTACAGCTTGAACCAAGTGCCATACGAGCTGCTGTCCAGTTGTCCTTACACTGTAGAGGATACCATTTGCGAAAAATATATCGACATATAAATTGTGCTAAATGTTTTACAGTATTTTGGATATTACTGATGTGGTTCATCAATCAAAACTTAAGCTATAATTACCCGCTCTCATATACATCGAAAAGTGCGTAGTTTTGTTTCATAAAGGCTTTCCAATGATTTTTTTTTTCCCTATTACCATCGTTGTTATACGCAATATCAATAACCAGTGTATAATATATTCAAATTTAACTTTAATTACTTAATATTATATCATTGTTAAAGAATCAGTCTTTTACAAGTGTAAAATCCATAGTATGAACGTCGGAAAAAAATTATTTACACACACACATATATATATAGTTATGATCTTCCAACATCCCCCAGTGACTTGATGTTTTTTGCTTGTATTTTCTTTTTTTTCTTTCAATATTATTATGTTTGTTTTAGCCATTATTTTGAGCCTGTTTTTATACTGTTTTCTTTTCTTTTTTGATACCAAGCCATGCATTTTAACGGATTTTCGGTTGGCGACTGACAGATTTAAAACAAATAACAAACTCTCTCTGATTTCAATTGTACATAGTTCTGGTGTGACATAATGGTAACAGATATAACAAGTCACAGAGAGAGTATTGGTCGTTTCTGTACTCGTGCGCGCACTGTCACGAAGAAAAAGAGACTGTCGTTATTTGACTTTGTTTGTTTCTCGTGGTTTTTTAAACATGGTATATTGGCCTTACCGGCTGTTACTATGTTATGGTTGGACTATTATTCCCCATTTACGTGTCGTAATTATCCTGGAGTTTATAAATCAAGACCCGCACGTGGTAGTCGTGTTACCACCGATCAAACCTGTATGATATCATTCGTGTTATTTGTTTTATGTATATTGCTGCTTATATCCGGTATACAACCCAATCCGGGCCCAGGATCTGAAGATTCCTTTATTAGTTCAAGTTCAAGTGATAGCTTTAACAGTATTGTAAAACATGCTATTTCTTTCGTCCATCTTAATGTACAGAGTATAGTACCCAAACTTGATCTTATTATAGCTGAATTCTCGTGTCATGACATTCTTTCGTTTTCTGAGAGTTGGTTAACAGCTCAAGTAAGTGATAATGAAATTAGTATTCCTGGTTACAAATCGCCGTTTCGTAGGGACAGGGTGGGGCGAATAGGGGGAGGGGTTTTAGTTTATGTTCGTAATAATATCAACTGCCACCTCAGGCCAGATTTACATGTTGGTGATGTCGAGTGCGTCTGGCTTGAGCTTCGGTTTAAATCTATAAAGTATCTTTACGGGACTTTTTATGTCCCTCCAAATAGTAATGCACAGGTATGGAGTGATATAGAACAGTCTATAGATCTTGCATTGTCGTGTAATCTTGATATTATTGTTACTGGAGATTTTAATGTAAACATGTTATGTAATACCCCAAATGATAAAATCAGTAACCTAAAAAACCAGTTCAGTTTACATCAACTTATTTCAGACCCCACATATATTACTGAGCATAGTTCTTCGATTTTGGACCTTATACTTGTAAATAATCCTAGAGCTATTTTATTGTCGGAGGGTAGCACACCGTTACTTGATCAAGTCCGATATCACTTACCGGTGATTGGTGTAATCGATCAGCCATGTAAACATCAACAAATATTTAAACGTAAAGTATACTTGTACGATAGAGCTGATTTCGATTCATACCGAAAAAATCTCTCACTAGTAAATTTCGACAATTTGTTTGTGTCAAATGATATTGATTCTATAACGCGCTTGTTAGTAAAAGTAATTATAGAGGAAGCCGATAAAGCAATACCGAACCGAATTATTACGGTAAGGAAGGATGACCCTCCTTGGATAACCAATGAAATTAAAAAGTATATTCAAAGGAAAAACGGCAACACAAACGTGCAAAAAGAAGTAGTTCCGTAGGCGAATGGACAAAATTTCGACTCATTAGGAACAAGTGTAATAAAATGGTAAATAATGCAAAAAGTGATTATTTTTCATAGCTGTCAACCAAGATCTGTTCAGAAACTCGCGGCAGTAAGCAATATTGGAATGTTATTAAATCGTTGATGAACTATGACTCTACCGATAACCGATCTATCCCCCTTTACAAGTTGACGGAAATTTAATATGCGATAATAAGGAAAAGGCAAATATTTTTAATGATTTCTTTTGTAGTCAAACTGACCTTGATGATGCAAATATCCCTACTCAAAATATAGTTATCAGACGACACGAAAGTCTTGAACAAATAGTAATTAATGAGAACGAGGTTGAGGATATACTAAAACTTTTAGACATATCTAAAGCCTCGGGACCTGATTCTATTAGTCCACGACTACTTAAAGAGGCTTACCAAATCCTAAAATCCCCTCTTTGCAAATTATTTAACTTGTCCCTCAGAACTGGAATATTTCCAACTGATTGGAAATGTGCCAACGTTAGTCCTATATTCAAAAAAGATTGTCCAAGTAATTATAAAAACTATAGACCCATATCATTAATCAGTGTTATTGGAAAGGTAATGGAAAGATGTGTTTATAAACACATTCACAATTATCTTCTTGCAAATAACATTATTACAGACAATCAGTCTGGGTTTACAAAAGGGGATTCAGCTATTTATCAACTTATATATATAACGAATGACTTTGGAAAAGCTCTCGATGATGGTAAGGAAATTAGGGTAATATTTTGTGATATAAGCAAGGCATTTGATAGAGTTTGGCATAGGGGTTTATTAAAAAAATTAGAGTCTATCGGTATAACAGGGGCACTTTTGGAATGGGTTCAAAATTATTTATCGGGAAGGAAACAAAGAGTTGTAATTAATAATGTGTCATCTGACTGGGGTAATATAAAAGCAGGGGTACCTCAAGGGTCAATTCTAGGTCCCCTATTTTTTATAATTTTTATAAATGACATTGTCACAGACATACATTCTACAATTAAATTATTTGCAGATGACACTAGCTTGTATTTAATTGTGGAGAATCCGCAATTGACGGCCGATATTCTTAATAGTGACTTGGACAAAATTCATACCTGGTCAAAACGGTGGTTAGTTTCCTTCAACCCAGAGAAGACTGAAACTATGACCATTTCACGAAAAGTTTCCAAGCCACATCATCCTGCGATTTTGATGAATGGTACTCCGATTGCTGAAGTTTCTAATCATAAACATCTTGGACTGAATATTTCAAATGACGGAAATTATCATACTCATATTAACTTAATAACCGAAAAAGCGTACAGACGTTTAAACATATTACGTAGATTCAAATTTATCCTCGATCGACAGACTCTAGAAACAATATATCTAACTTACATAAGGCCTTTACTAGAGTATGCTGATGTTATCTGGGACACAAATGTAAACTTTCTGAATGAAAAAATCGAAAAGGTACAAATAGAGGCTGCTAGAATCGTAACTGGGGGGACACGTCTTGCCTCATTGAATAGTCTATACATAGAAACGGGATGGGAAAAATTAAAGAGTCGCCGAGATATTCATAGATTGGTTTATTTTTATAAGATGAATAATAATATTTCACCAGCATATTTATCAGATTTAGTTCCCGAATCTCTTGGCAATATACACACACATAACACTAGAAACTCTTCTCTTATTCCTCCCGTAAGGACACGAACAGCCTTATATACAAATTATTTTTTGCCGGCAAGTATTCGTTCATGGAATCTTCTACCAGATCGTACTAAGTTTAGCACCTCTGTTAGTTCTTTTAAATCTAATTTGAATCCGAATCATTCTCAAAAGCCACCGTACTATTTCATCGGGAGAAGACTCGGTCAAATTTTCCATTCTCGACTTCGAATGCATTGCAGCTCCTTAAATCAACATCTTTACTCCAAAAATATAGTTGACTCTCCACTTTGCCAATGTGGCGATATTGAAACCACAAACCATTTCATTTTACATTACCCTCGTTATAATATACAAAGACAACAATTTATAGAGCCAATTTTTTTAGATCCCTTAATTTCATGTGATCACTTACTGTTTGGATCTCCCGAGTTTAGTTTTGAACGAAACTCAGAAATTTTCTTGGCAGTGCAATCCTTCATCTTAAACTCCAAACGTTTTGAACGGTTTTAGTATTGCGTACACAGTTATTTGAACTCGCCATTGTTTTTCTTTTTCAACTCTTCACTCGTAATTGCATGTGCTCATTGCCCCTTTTTTCTTCAATTTATATGTAATTTTGATTAATCTTATTTCTTCTACTAATGTAATGTATTTTAATGTAATTGTTTTGTGCTTATTTACATTGTCTAGATTTTGTTATAATATGTGTATTTTTTTCTATTCCTTTTATTTTTATATGTCAAAATTTGAAGAATCTTTTTTTTTTTTAATTAAGTAACTGGTCGCTGAACCTGTTTATCTTTATTTTGAATAGATAAAAAATGTTAATAGAAAAAGAAATTTTGATTTATTAAATGATGCAATTCAGAAATCTGCGTTAAGAGCATACTTCTTTAATATTTGTAAATTTTATTTCATCAGGAAACGGATTAATATAAGTTTTTCAACTTGTTTCCGAATCCTATTTAATAATTCTAATTGTATTGTTATATTGTTCTATATTATTGTGTTTGTATATGTATATAATGAATTATTTAATAAAATATGTTTACAGTAAACTACTAAGCCAATGCTAACCAAACTTAAATTGAATCATCACCAGGGTATGCACTTTCAAGTTTATTATTTTTATGTCCGTAGACCAAACAACATGTCCGCTGTTACTAAAAATAGAACGTAGGGGTAAATTGCTGTTTTTTGCAAATAACTCAAAAACCATTACAGAAATCAAAAATCTGTCATGGGATGATGTGATCCACCCACTGTGCAATTTTGAAGAAATCTGAAACCCATCTCGGAGTTATAGCCCTTTTTCCGTAAAATTTTAAGAATTGTTGCATTTTTTAGTTTTATTTCGAAAAGTGTAACAGATAGAGGTGTAAATTGCAAAAATGTTCAGCATATCAAAATCTTAACACCCTGAAATTTTGAAGAAAATCCATTTATCTTTGTAGGAGTTATTGCCCTTTTTTTCAGAGAATTTTTGAAATTTTCCTATTTTTCGTCTTTTATTTACAAAAATATAGAAGATGAAGATTAAGTGTAAAATGATGAAATGTTTTCCATGCTGTGGCGACTTAAATACTGGTGTTGAAAATAGTTCATTGACCGCCAAAAATGGCGGGAAAATTCAAAATTGTCCGATTTCAATAAAATTTGGTTTCCAAATAGATACTGATGTTGCGACTTCAAACCTGTGTTGAAAATTGTTCGTTGACCGCCATTTTTAAAATTGCCGCCAAAAAGTGGGAAAATTCAACATTGTCCGATTTCAATGAAATTTGGTTTCCAAATAGATATTGATGTCACAACTTCAAAAATAATGTTAACAATTGTTCGTTGACTGCCATTTTCAAAATGGCCGCCAAAAAGGCGGGAAAATTCAACATTATCTGATTTCAATTAAATGTGGTATCCAAATAGATATCGAGGTCTCAACTTCAAAACTTATGTTGAAAATTGTTTGCTGACGGCCATTTTCAAAATGGTTGCCAAAAAGGCAGGGAATTTTTACAGTGTCCTATTTCAATGAAATTTGGTTTCCAAATAGATATTGATGTTGCGACTTCAAAACCGATGTTGAAAATTGTTCGTTGGCCGCCATTTACAAAATGATGTCTCGATTTCAAAACTGGTGTCGAAAATGGTCCTAAGCAAAAACGTTTTTTGTCAAAAAAGCAAAACAAAGAAATATAGTAAAACATGATCAGACTTAAATACTGTTCAAGATATTGGTGGTGTTTGAGGTACTAAAGTTTGAGAGACTCATGATCAACTGTATAACTTACAATGTTACCACGATTGTGGCAACTGAAATCCAGGTGAGCGATACAGGTTCCTTGGAGCCTCTAGTTAAATTTCATATTCTAACATGGCTCTTGTTAATCGTCTACCAGTATAATACTCCATAATTATATATTTCACTCATGGAATATGAGTAAACGAGATGTAAAACAACATTGTTTCAATTTTGTTCGTTTTAGTTTATGAAGGAAATAGAAGTTTACGACAGTTTTTAACTAAATCATGTCATTCAAACACGTAAATGGGATTTTTTTTTGCTTCCAATAGCATTTGCTTGAAAAAGTCAGATTGTGTATTGTGACGTCATAGACACAGACAGCAATGGAGGCTGGAAATCCGCCTTCTATTAGGTCGCTGCAGAATTGAAAATTCCGTTTTCTGTCATGTAAGAATAGAAATAATTCATGGCATGCATATGATTATTGTCATTGAACCATTGGCTGGGCCTTTATATTCGCAAATTTAACCCGGGTAAAAATTCGAATATCAAGGCACTGCCCATGGTTAAAGTTCCGTTAACCATATACCTGCCATGAATTATTTCTAAATGTTTGTGACAAAAATGTAATTTACCATATAAGTGTTATACTCTACGTATATGTGCTATGGAAGCTTGAAACTACTACATGTATGAGACATAAATGTTTGCTCATGCATGGTAAAGGCATACTAGTAACTTCAATATTAAGAATAAGAATGAAAGTGCAAAGTCATTTTCTTTCATGCATGAATTTCGTCCAATGTATATTTATATTGTACCCTTTCATTGTATTATTGTCAACAGAGTTTCTGAAGAGATAATCCTTGCTTAAATTATACGCTTCAATTAATTTGTTCGTGTGGGAATTTCATATGAATAACCTTACAAAATTTATACTTTTCGAATGTTTTTTTTTAATTAAATTGCTGTACTGGCTATCTGTACAATGCATGTAATGCTCACATCTTCCGAATTTCGTATAGTCAACTCCAGTTGTTTGCTGTGGTCGTTTATGTGTTGTATTGTCTTTTGATTCCAT
>MJUU01036294.1:20049-42920 GCA_002080025.1 Modiolus philippinarum | reverse complement strand
TAAAACTAGTTTAACCCCGTCGCAGCAGGGTTGCGCCTGTCCTAAGTCAGGAAATTTATTAAGCCTTTGTGTGCCTTGTCTGTTTTCTACTTAGTTTACTTTGTGTCTATAGGAGTCTAGGATGGTGTTTATTTCGCTGAACTTGATTACTAGTTATTTATGGGCCGACTCCGACCTGCCGTTCGGTGTGGGGTTTTCCTCGCCGTTCATTGAAGATCTTATGATGGCTACTCCCCTTTGGGTCGTTGTCTCTTTGACACATTATCCGTTTCCCTTCTTTTTTTTCTATGTATTATTTTAATTTTGGTAAATTTCTAAAAACTCAGACAAAGTGACCCGAAACTTTTTCTAAATTTTTAAATAAAAAAAGAGTCATAACTCCATGGAAAAGTTGCCCAAATAGGCAATGGTATCAAAATGTTGTGACGCTCGGATGCTGTCAATATAAAGATGAAGAAAATAAATTTAAGAAATTATGAAAATTCGGCCAACAATATGCAAATATCATTAGGGTCATTATCTCGTGAAGTTTGCATAATATCAAATAAAAGACTTAAGGGAGGTGGTGTCCATAATATGTAGTCGTACTCTGTGAAAAAGGGTAGATTATTCTGACCTAGAAATGTTTACAACAGTCCTGCGAACTTTAATTGTAATCTGAACAAAGCTGCAAGTACAATGGCGCAACCCTTAACAGTATGGTGGCACTATCGAATATACTGTATAGACTCGGGATGAATTTAGCAAGAACTGATTGCTGTTATTTGTGGATCTTTACAGTAATCAAGCAGTACAGCAATCTAAAAATAAAAAACCTCCACAAAAACTGTCCAGTATCTTCAAGAACTTATAAATTTCAGAAAATCCGAATGAAATACATTTATACCTAAAATTTACTTGGACATTTATTTTACGCAAGCGAAAAGAAGGACCAAACAAGCCCAAAATAGATACCAACGCCCACTATTAAATTGTATGTTTCAACTTTTCGCAAAATTACCTGTTTTTTTTTCATTCTATAATTAAAATTTATTAGCACTTGCAGAAACTGGAAGGTTTTCACATTTCTATACTGGTTTATTTTGAAGTGTTCTTGGTCATTTCAATTATTTTTGCTGTGTCCTTGTTATTCCTGTATTAAATATTTGTGATGCCTCTGTATTTTGCAACGGTTTGCATGGACTTGTGATTTTCGATCATTTTTCTTCTGTCTTGTTGTCAATAAATAGTTGGTTGCTAAATGGATACTGAGATTGCTTATTAAGATTTGTTTATTACATATACTTAAAACTAATACTAAGCAACAAACCGGGGTTGAAAGCAGAAAATCAAGCATGAAAATCTAGAGGATAGAAGGAGAAAACTGAGAAAACCCCCAAAGAATCAGAAAAGTCAAGAAAGCAACAGAAATGCGCTCGTTATATCAAACCGAATACCGGATTCTCCTGAAGGTTGAAAGCCATCCTATGAGATCGTTATATTTCTAAATTTGAGATTGAAACGGAACTAGAAAATTTGATAGGCTACAATACTGACAATATTCCTAAAACACATGGGTCTGCATAGGTTATTTTTTTCAGTTTAACCAGTTGCTTCTCTCACTTTCTAGCAAATTGAACTTCGAATTGAGACTGAACTCTTTTGCTCTTTCACTTTAGTGTTTCATTATTAATTCTTTCTTTTATCCATCATAGTGATGAAGAAGTAATTAGAGCTACCGTGGACAATATTCATATTTAGTGAAGCAATAACATAATTTTACAATCACTGAACACCATTTCTTCGTTACTAATCCAACATTTCTCTCCCATTTATCACAGGTGATTACAAGAAAAATTACCATTTACAAGCACGCAATGGGACTTCCGTCTTTATTGAAGAATATTTATGGTCAGAGTATTTGGCACGTGCATAAGTAATTAGAACCAGACAGGTAAAATTTATTATCATCTTAAAGAGAAATTGTATAAAAGTTGTTAATTAGTAAGTTACCGTTGCATACAGTCAGACTTTTGCATTATATTGAATATGCATCAAGTGTGTAAATTGTGGTATATACCAGATGGTGATATTGCAAAAGGTGAAAATTAAAATTAGAATAATAAATAAATGAAAAAAAAAGAAAAAAGATATGCAATTTAAAAAACAAAATATTTACATTTCTATAGTTTTCTTTATTCTGATTAACTAGAAATGACAAAACTACAGTCATGACGACACATGCATGATACTCGTAAATAAGTTAGTCTTCAGTTTCAAAATAACGCATCTATTTGTGCTAGAACCTTAAATTCAAGGTCCTCTAATGAGCTCAAAAACTCAATATTTATGCAGCTAAAATAGCATACTTAGTACCATAAATTCAAGCACTCCAGTTAAACATGTCCAAGATAAATGCTCGTGTAGCTTATTTAGTAATTTTAATACGTTGGAGCCAGACTGAAATTATAACTGATCTCAAAGACAATTATATGATTTATTTTCATTGACATTCATTTCATTTTTTTACTTTACATGAAGATATAGTTAGGCGTTTAACATGATACTGTACAGTTAAAGAACTGATCATTTCCTATTTACTATTATTTTGCAATAAGCCATCTCACCTTATCCATTGAACTAGATATGTTTCTGTCACCGATATGTATGTTTATGGCACAAGTTTTTAATATGACGCTAAATGATTTTCCTATATGTCAACGATACTGATTTCATTCTCTTTGGAAAGTCTGAATTGGAATGCATGGTTCCCTATGCTTCTAGGAACCTTGTTATTTGATTGTCATATTATAAGGTACAGTAAAGTATACTGATATTCAAGTATTACAATCAGTTAGAAGTTGCAACTCCGAAAATAAAATTTACATATTCACATAAAACCGTAAACAGTGAGACCAGGTGTGTAGATAGAGTAAGCAACTCCTGCTATGCATACGTCACAAGTCATGTGATAATGGATACGTCCAATCGAAAATCGTAGCCAAAATAATGGTTGAGGTAAGACGACTCGGTATACTAAACTAACGTAAGGTCATAAACAAGAAAGTTGGAAGTTGCCGTTACATTGAAGGTAGTTTGCACCTTTCAATGCAAGTAATGAGAAGTTCATAAAAGCGTTCTGAATTAGTAGGACTTATTGAAAGGTTGACAATAAATAAGAAAAAAAGTTCATGTGCCTGATTTTGAGATACGAGCAATTAAAAAATTGGCGAGTAATGTCCATTTTCCAAGTTTTTCATTGGCTTTGTACAGAGATTTGTAGGTCTTGAAATGCAATGAAGGAGTAAGGTCAGTTTCTTGAAATTTTGTCTGATATTCTGAAAAGGTACATGCTGATATACTATTGATACTTTCAAATTTTGGCATTTATGTTATTAATTTCGAAATGTGATCCAGACCACCTGTTTTAAGTGCCCACATCTCACTATTTTATAACGCCAAGTTTTCTTACATTCGACTTGATGAGTGCCCTGTGTTTGTCTATATGTTGTAGTTGTCCACTAGCTTAAGACACTAGTGCTTTTGTCGGGCAAAGGATGACAGTGATTGTAAGAGCACTTTGCCAGTTTAATTGATGTTTGTTGACAATCCCGCACCCATGACCAAGAAAGACATGGATGTAGCGTTGCTCGACAATTAGCAAAGAATTCCGCTTAAACCGGTGCTAGGGGCCGTCTTGAACTTACTTTGAGGTATGAGCAAAGCTCATTGTTGAAGGCCTCATGGTGACTTCAAGATGAAGAACAACAATAAAAGCGTTGTTCCTTTGCTTGTTTTTTACCATGTATTTGTAGAGACTTTGTCTCATGTGCACTTACTCCATATCCTTTTATTCACCATTTCATAATGTAACGTGAAAAGTGTTCATGTGCAAAATATGTTACATGTTATCATATGGAAAAAGACCAAGGACTAAATGTCAGAAATCAACGGTAGCAACTACCTTAAATGATCAGCCAACTCGTTATGGTGAACTTTCTGAGTGCCATTTTAAGCCCATCTTCCTTATATCTCTGAACTAGTAGTTTTCTAGTTAAGTAGTGAACATTTGTTTGAAATGTCTTCGTTTAGTTTATATACATACAGACCATCTTCCCAAGTCAAGTGTTTACAGTCCATGTCCATTCCCATTCCCCTTGTGGGGAAGGACATGGACCGCAAACACTTGACTTGGACAAATGCATGTAAACTTAATGCAGGCGTATAATAATTAGACGGCTAAGTATAACGTCGTAACTCAAACAATGATAATTGATAGATAAGAACAACAATGAAGTATTTTCCTTAAACAATTGTGATTCAAATAATTTTCTTCACTAATATACTTCAAACGAGAACATAGACACATCACAACTTTGTATTAACTAGGATAATAACAAAATTACCGAACACAATGCCAGAAGCCGAAAATCTAAGGGCAAAAAGACAAACTGGTGAAAAAAAAAACACCGGAAAATTGTAAACCGCAATGTTCCTGATTTTGTACAGGAAAATCAAAGGAAATGGGGGCTTAATCGGTTTTATGGCGCTCCAAACCTCCCATTCCATTGCGGTAGTGACCGGTAACAACCAAACAAGAATGCTTTTGGAAGGTCGTAGACGGTTAAAGAAATGCACATCCGAGTACGAAGTAAAAAAAAAAAAAATCACAGTTCGAATTGAAAGTTCTTTTTTTTTTCGTCTTCAAGAAACTGATATGAATTGAAGAACACATTGAATGATGATTTAATAGAATAAAAAAGATAAGAGGAAACACCTACAATGGCCGAAAAACATAGCCACATGCCACAAAGTAAATAGGGACTGCACAAGAAAAAAAACCACAATAAAAATACAAAAGACAAACGTAAACAACGATAGGATCTTGGGACAGCCGGACTTGGTACCGGCACTAGCAAAAGCCAGCGGTAGGGTTTAACCGGTTTATGGGTACCCAAACCTCCCCTTTCCCTGTCCCGTTTCCCTTAAGTATAATAAACATACGAATAAAAACCATACAGGTAGACTACTAACTCCATGACCACAATCTAGAAAAGAAAAATGGGGGAATAAAACGTAATTTTGAAATATGGGTCAAGGGATGCTCGCCACTAAACTGCGCTAGCTCAAGGAGCCTAGTCTGCTGATAAAAAACTGTCGCACTACGGAAGAAAAATCAAATTCAAAACCCCCAATTGGTTTGGTAAAGAATCATCATGTATTTCAGTAGACATCGGCAGTATCAGTGAGAGGCCAGTGTGTGTGTAAAATCCTCGGGTCACTGGATTCCAAAGCTAATTTAACAGACACGTGCAGAATATCCTGTCGATATCCCCTATTGCGTAAAGAATGTAAGTTACGCCCCAGTTTTCCGGATTTTTAATCAGTTTCTGGCATTTTTTAACAACATTTCTGTAAAATCGAGAAGGAAATGCCCATAGTAATAAGCTGTTTGCGAGTGACATTACATTTAGATATCAAATGTTCATATCTTCGACAAAACTTTTAAATGTATTTAATAATTTATGAAATCTGTAACCTTGCTGCAAAAGTTTTGAAGTGATAGTAAGGATACGTTCATTGAAGTCGTCAAGAGTTAAACAAACACAAACGCGTGCGAATCGTACCAGTTGAGAAATATAAACTCCGTAGGATGGGGCTAGAGGAACGCCGCCGTCAAGAAAAGGGAAATTAGCAATACTGAAATCAAAATTATCCCTTTTATCGTAAATTTTATTTTTTATTTTACCAGAGTCAACGATGATAGTTAGATCCAGAAAAGGGCAATTTTTAGAATCATTATTAGCTTTATTAAGTTTAAGACAGAATTTTGGCTTAACACATATTAAAAAGTTACAAGGTAACACCATTGCAGTACAATCAAGATTTCAGTGTTTTTAAAGGCGGTTGCTTTTGGCCTTTTTATTGTTCACAAATTTCTGCGTTCTTTTGGCCGGTAAAAGGTAATGGCATTTATGTACACTCATTAGAAGATAGGAATCTGGAGCGTAGTGATTGTTTTTACATTTAAATCTGGAGAAATAAATAGACTACTTTTTAACAGAGTTCTATGACACTTTAATAAACAATGAAAGGATATGGAGTAAATGCAGATGACACAAAGTCTCTACATATACATGGCAAAACAAAGTCGTTATCAAGACCGTTTTTGATTTGGTCTTCAAAACTTATAATCTGAATAGACGAAAAATAAATAACGTACTAAAACCATCACAACAGCAAATAACTTAAACATGTTGATGGCGTAAACACATTACTAGCAATTTTAATTCTGAATGGCCAATGCATTAAACAATTTACATCTAACAATGTCTAAACCTGAAAAGTAATCTTGTTTTCTAACGTCTGGTCAGTGTGAAATTAAAAACAAAAATTAAAGATAATCAATGAAGGGATATGGAGTAAATGCAAATGAGACAAAGTGCATTTATTAAAAAAAATATGCTGTCTATATTTGGATTTTAAAATTTTTCCAAAGACACAGATAAATTTCTGTTATATTTATTTTTTATATCATGCGAGTCTTAAATTATAAAACATTTGTAAAATTTAGCCAAATTTACATGCACAGTTTTACATACCTGTGTATTTTTACATTGGTATGTAAATTTGAAGTGGTGTGCAAATTTTGCATGTAAATGCAACTGTATACGTGTGTAAAATTAACAAAGGCTAAAAATTTTCACGAGGCTAGGGTCAAGTGTAAATGTATATTTGCACATGTGTATATTTACATGGTATTAATTTTGAGCATGTAATGCAAACTAAAAAAATGCACACTGCAAAATTGTGTTTTGTCTCTAAAACAGAATACCATGAAAATGATCACACAATGGCCTGTTCTCTTTATAAAATTCATACTTCTCCCACTGTTTTGTCTGATTTTCCATTTTTGGCCTATTATAGCTCGAAGTTGGACTCTGACTGAAAAAAAAGAAATGAAAAGATACGGTTCAATTCTTTGTTTTTTTTCTAGCATTCTGCAAGTTTCAGGGATAAAATAAAAACTTTATTGTCTACATGTTTTTTGCTGTACCTTGTCACTTCTCGTTATTTACATCTTAAACTGAAATACGCAGATTATATGCATAGCAAAAATACTCGTACATACTGGTGTAGTTTTAAACGCGTGTAAAGGACAAGGTGCGATAAGGGGCTGATTTGGCCCTAAATTTCTGTGATTTTAAGTTGCACGTAGACATTTTCTTTTATGTTTGTTTGAAAGTTTAGATCCCACTAGAAAAAAAAAATGCAAGACGTCACATTAGGTACCGTTCTGACGTCATGTTTAAGCTACTTTTGACCGTTCTCATAGAAAACAAGAAATTCGGCATATTTTTCAACGGTTTTCCTAAATGGAAATATAGAGCACATTCAAGAACCAATTAGATAATTTACCAAATTGTTTGTACAAATGCATTGGACCTCCCATAGAAATATTTTTTGTGGTTCGTGCCTGTGCTCTTTGTTTCTTCATAAGAAAAAGTAATCAAAATTAGTAAAATTTGTTATTTATCGACAAAATGTGCAGTTTATCCCATTTTCTACACTGAAAAACTCTGTAATCGTACATCAATACTTGAGTAATCTTCCAGTAAACTGTTAACCCATACCCATAGAACTTATCAACAAAAATATTATGAAATTTAGCAAACTTAATTTGAGGCCAAAAAAGGTCCATAGCACTTCTCTTTTACATATTGGTGTAAATTTTGTGCATGAAAATAGGACTTTAATGTCTTTTGTTATGTATTCGATAGTTTCAGCACACTGTCTTTCATTTTTCTTTTGAAATATCCGTTTTTAGTCATGACTATTGCGGTCGACATTTTTTCCAATGATTTTCCACCCGCTTTGCCTTTTTGCCCTTTGGACTTTGGCTCTTGACAATTCTGTTCGGTAATTTTGTTATTAACCAAATTTGTTTGTAGTGACATGAAATAACATTTCAATTTTTAGAACAAATATAAATCACAAAAAGGTATCTATTTTGCAAAATATCATTATACTGCAATCAAGGACACCCATTGTATATAACACAAAGAGTAATTTCCTTAAAGTTGTGCAGTCATTAGTAATAAAAAGAAATAAATATTTCTTTACCTAGTCCAATGCACTATGATATTCATAATACATTTTTATTGTAATATTAACAAACATTTACATATTTCACTATGATTTCTTCATTTTGAAAAAAAAAATATAAATAAAACGGATACAAAATGTATATATCTAGTGCTTAATATACCTTTATTTGGAACCAGTTAACATTTCATTAAATCTCATTAATATAACCCTTAAATATCATTTAACCTTTTTATTTCAATACAATCTTGGTCTATTAATTTACATCGAGTAAACAAAAGTTTTTTGTACCTATACTTTTAAATGGGTGAAGAGAAGCTAGATAATAAATTGTTAAAATTTTTTGAAAAGCTTTTGTTACTGTTTGCTTCATCCAGAATGCTAATGATTGCTCCTCCCTATACTTTGTCATTATTACCGGATTTTTTCTTTAAATTTAGCGAATTATTCAAGTTGAGTAGTTACAGCAATTTGTATCAAGAGTTAATTTAACGAGATAAAATTCAAAAGAGCGACAGGACAACTTGGATCAATAGAAATTTTGAAATTGTTCATTTTGTATATGATGTTCACACCTTTGTGTGAAATGGAATTTGAGGACAGTTCTAATAGGTCAATCACTAATTTTTTCAACGTTTATAAAATATTTTGTTAACAATATAATAACCGCAGGTGTGCACGAAAATATGAATAGGAAAAAGCTAATTTGAATCTTTTCCGAATGTTACCGACATCTGCATAAGTTATTCAAAACACTCAATGTCACTCAAACATCACCGATAGTTATGGTGGTCAGTTGGTCACTGACCACAACCAATTATATGAACTATTTAACGACAATATATTAATTGTTGAAAAATTTTCAATTACTTGAGCGAAGTAACTTAAGTCTGATATTGAGACCAATTATATTTGTCATGATGGCAGCTTATTTACAAGTTTTACCACACACATCATTACAAAAACTTTTCGTCATCATTTGATAATTAGAAGGTTCGTATAATAATGGAAAAATGTAGAAATAACTCAAATGTTGTATTTACCAACGAAATCCACACCAATATTCAAAAAGATGTTCCAAATGAAATAAAAGGGACAACAGGAAACATCTTCAATATCTGAAGATAATAAACACATGCCATAATCTCCCAGGGAACTACACAAATAAGACAAAAAGACAAACGTAAACAACAATAGGAACTTGGGACAGCCGAACTTGGTACCCGCACTAGCAAAAGCCAGCGGTAGGGTTAAACCAATTTATTGGTACCCAAACCCCACCCCCTTTATTTGTCCCATTTCCCTATAGTAAAATAAGCATGAAAATAAAAACCAATACAGATAGAAGACTTACTCCATGAAAACATACTTCGTAAAGTGAGGCTAAAGCTATATACAGTGATTATCTTTATGAGGATTTTCTGCATACAAAAATCGAAAGAGAGCAGATATACTTTTTAAAACTTTAAAATTAATTTGCAGATGGTTCCGAAAACAAGATAAATAAAATATCAACTGAATGTAATTTTGTTGGAGCTACTCGAGTGCTAAAGTATCTGCGTTGCATGGGTACTATTGCAAAAACCTACGTATAGTGTGCGCATTTTCTAACACTATTTTCTTCGCCGACATCGTAAGAATAACAAATTCAACAAATAGACATTGCAATCAAGCATAAAAATCAGACAATCGGGAGTTTTCAAACCCACAGGCACTCTTTATATTTTATTACGATTTCTTTTAACAAACGTTTAAAAAAATCTTATTTTATTTCAAAACGCTGCAAGTCATAATTAAATGCATTTTGATATTGTAAATTGTCCCACGTTACGTCATAGACATGGTAGTACACCGCGCATCAAAAGAATAATAAATACATTTATGTTATATAAATTAAAATATCATCATTACTACCTTCAGTCACTCACAGAAACGCTGTTTATACAAGAATAATATATTGCTATTATTTTATACATTGTACGTCCATTAGGAGAGCAATGTCCAATCAATATTTGAGTTTAAAAAATAGTTCTGAATTCTGCATTTGTTTTTTTTGCTAATAAATGTGTAAATGGGATATGAAAGTAACATTTAAATCTGTGTAGGAGAAAAAAATAATGCAAGAATAATTAATAAGACATTTTATGAGGAAATATAAATGAAAAAAATTGAGTTTAATAACCATTGTTGATGGTTGACAATGGTTATATTTGAGTACGGAAAAATGCCGTTGTATACTGGATATACCCTATATGTCAACACTTTTTGTCTCATTAGGAAATGATGTACTAAAGTGTGACCTTCTCGTATACTTCTTTTTTCCTCATTTTCAGCTGTCTTAACCACTATACAAATATTCTAAAGAGAAACTTGTTTTGTTTCATACTTTCGTAAAATATTTGAAGAAGTGTGTTACAGTCTAAACACTAAAAAAAACTCTGAATAATGTAAACTCAGATATATATATATATATATTATTTTATTACATCTGGCAAATTTATTTTGGTATTTGTTTGCCGATCCAATTGTTAAATGAAATATTGAAGCGACATTTAACACTTTAAGGTACATTTTCTACATTTAGTTAGTATTTCAATTTTGTTTGATAAATATTCAAATTCTGAGATACAGAAAACAATTTCTTCCTTTTTTTGTAAATGTGTTGGATGTTAATTGATAACAAGTAATTACCATCAAATATGAATATTTCAGTTGTAATTTTCTGGGTCTACAATTAGGCAATTATTATCGTAAGATTTGAATAACTTGTTAATTTTCAAAATAATTCTAAAAATGATGAAGCTTTACATTTTTGCATATTGTATCTGTCAAAATAATCACAACTGAAGTTTTTCCTTTTCAAATCACATTAACTGACAATTAAGATGCTACTTCAATTTCCTTATTCAGTAGGTTCATGAAATAAGATGTATTTTTCTCATCATTAAATGGGTATTTAAAGCTGAGATTTTTCGGTGTACTGACAGGTTTATCACCAACATTGATGTACACCAATAACATGGTAAGTGATCACAAATTCTCCAAATAAGATAGGTATTAATTATTCACACATCTGTCAATAATAATTTGTCATGATCCTCGATTTCATTCAAATTTTTACTACCCGTCACGATGATTTATAAAAGGTAGAATTTTAAAACGAGTTTTATTTAGTATTCAGTTTAATTCCTTAAGAAAAGTGTCCCCTGTAATTCACTATCAATGACTCCGCCTCCATCATTTTAACATAATCGATCAATTCAACCGGAAAAACAAATTGTGATAAATGAAGCTCTATCTAAGAACTCTTCAAAATGCTGTTGTGCTAGTAATCTATGCTGCGATTGGTTGATTTATGCCAACTATTGACTTTTTAGTAAAGTGTTAATGATGACAGTCAATTGACCTATCAAAAGTCAGTATCTTAAATGTTCATAATCAAATACTGAAATTTAGCTAAAGATGATAAATACCCAGAATCTGTAAGAAATGTTTACAATTAAAGAACCATTTGAGGCAAGTTGGATGGCAATGTTGCAGTCTGTAATAGTACCATAAATAGAGGACAAAGTCAATTGTAGGTAAATATATTTATATATTATTAAACATATAACTGATATATTATTAAATATATAACTGTATATAACTTTTTTATTTATGATATTTATTCTTTTTTAGTTCGTGTACATTTTTTGTAAATTTATCGTAAAACAAATTTAAAAAATATGCAAAATGTGTCGGCGAGTTTTGATGTTAATTCAAAATTTAATTTTTAATATTTACATTTTAATAATTCTAACAAGACACTTTTGTTAAAGTATGATCATTACTTTTTTAATTTAAAAGAAAAAGAAATTAAAAATTGCATTTATCAAAAATTATTTACCAGTTAATATTTTGCAAACTTATTCAGCAGTTTATTTATTGCTTATAAAATTATTACAATTATTTACAATCAACTTATATATTGCAATTTACTTAAATGACGTTTCTGTTTTATTTTTTTAAGGTTGGAAGGACTGTGAGTATATAATTAAGATGACATCTCAGATAGAAAAGCCGAGGCTTGCATTTTCCATCGAAAGTATCATCGAAAAGAAAGAACCAAATGAAGAGAAAAATAAGGATGCTGAAATAGTTTCTAGACAATGTAAAGAGGGTGAATTGGCGATCAGGGAAAGAAATTCAAAACAGTCCAAAGACAATGATTTTCATCATGCCGAGAAATCCTCTCAGAAAAAAGTACCTTCCAATACATATTCCAACTGGTTGTTGAACACGGAATCAACACAAAACGACACATTTCAAAATTCACTGGACACATATTTTGGACTTCATTCTTATGTACATCCAGCCTTTATGATGGGACGAATTCCAAGCGATGAATATCAAGCATACCTGCTAAGGTATTATTCTCTTTTGCCTTCAAGTAACATTACATCGGTTTCAAAATATTTTGATATGAAGAGTCCAAGTATAAAAAAGTTTTCAAACTCCTCTGGAAAATCGCACGTGTATGATAGCGAAAAATTAAAAGGGAACGTACGTCATCCAAAAGAAAAAGACACAAATGATACTTCGAAAGAAAATGACTTCATAAAAACAGAGAAGAATTCGTCGCAAGAAAGTGAGGATTCGTCTAGGTTGCTTTCAACCAAAGCAAAGAAGATTGTCTCAAAAGCACAAAAGACATTCACGTGTCCTGAATGTGGTAAAATATTTAATGCACACTATAATCTGACAAGACATATGCCTGTCCATACGGGAGCTCGACCTTTTATTTGCAAAATATGCGGAAAGGGATTCCGACAGGCCAGTACATTATGCAGACATAAAATCATCCATACTTCTGAAAAACCTCACAAGTGTTCCAAATGTGGAAAGGCTTTTAACAGGAGTTCAACTTTAAACACTCATATGAGAATACATCTCAACTACAAGCCGTATGTTTGTGAATTTTGTGGGAAAGGTTTTCACCAGAAAGGAAATTATAAAAATCACAAACTCACACATAGTAGTGAAAAGCAATATAAATGCACAATTTGTAACAAGGCTTTTCATCAAGTTTACAATCTAACTTTTCATATGCATACACACAATGATAAAAAACCGTTTACTTGTCATATGTGCGGAAAAGGATTTTGTAGAAACTTTGATCTGAAAAAGCATGCTCGGAAACTTCACAATGGCAGTACAGTTTCACCGACACCTCCGTCGACTTCGTTTTCACTTGAAAATTCTACACATACAAGAAATGCGAATGTCTTATCGCAACCAGTCATGCCAGCTCATCAAAGTGCTTTTCTGTCGGCTAGGCCCAGTCTCTACGGCAACCAGTCTTCTCTTATGTATCAGCGAAGTTTATTTTCACACTATATGCTTAGTCCAACCGGCAATGCTTACATACCGAAATATAATTGTTTTGTGTGAAGTTCGGACTTTGTGTCAGATTCAGAATTCAAACAAATGAAAAAAAAACGGAACTGCTATGATATTCATCAATAACATTAATGAGACACAAAGATATATATATGAATACGTTAAAACGACGTTTATTAGTTTGAAAACAGTTATAGATTGTATTATATTGAAGCATATTTATTTATTTCTTCTAAGGTTTTACTTTTTTGTTAATTGTTCTATGCATTTTAAGATTTGTTTATTCACATCACCGAATTTAGTTTATGCAGAAACATTATTCCGTTTTAGTTGTGATATTAAAAAAATAGTGCTGAAGTATTTATTTCTTCAATAACCCTAAAAAAAACACAAATTACGCTTTAGAACGGACTGTGTATTGTTTTTATATTGATTAATTTAAATTATGTAAATGTAGTGTAAATATTAAAAAGTACTTAAAACTTTTCCAGAAATATTTATATTAGAATTAAATTATTATTAAATAAAACGAACAGTGTTAATTTTTTATATAAAATGTTGATATTTTAAAAAAAATAAAATATAAGCAAATGTCGCTTATATTGAATATAAAAAACAGAAGTTTGATTTGTTTCACACACTATTGGTAATAGAATTTAAACTTTCATCGTAGCAATATTCAGGGTTCATTTGATGATTTTTTTTCGACTTATTGCTCTTCTTACGTCTATATAATCCATTTGGACGAAATCAAGGAAATATACTATACAGTAACAGTAATGGTTACAAGCGTGGTACATTTTTGTACTTCTCCATTAATTGCATTCCATTTGATCTATAGTGTTATTCAAAAATAAAAACAAGCATTTATTGAGCATTACACCAGGTATCTTTTGTTGATTAATTTTCACTTAATAACAGATAGAACATTCTGATTTAAATATGAGGTAATATATAAAACAAATTTACCCTTCAATGTCTATACTGATTTTAAATAATTTTCCAAAAAGATACACGAGTAAGTAATGTAATTTTCTTATACATTTTTGTAGTTTATTTCGTAAAATGAAGAGAAGCTCAGCTTGAACAAACTCAAAAAAGATGAAATACAATGTTATTGTGACATTTTCCGGTTTATTGTGATAAAGTGATTCAAAAGAAATGTCACCCAAATAAACAATAAAACTGTACATGAGACAATCTCTACAAGTGCATGGTAGAACCAAGCATAGGAAAAACGCTTTTATGGTTTTTGTTTTTTTTTTCACAAGGCCTTCAACAATGAGCTTTGGTCATGCCTGATAGTGAGTTTAAGACGACTCTAAGCACCGGTTTGGGCGGAATTCTTTGCTAAATGTGGAACAAGGCTACATCCATGTCTATTTATAATGTTTTTCTTCTGTTTGGATTACTATTGTTTAATGTCATGACATTTGTCCCGTGTATATTTACTCCATATTCCTCTTATTATTTATATTTTCTATTATTTAGATCCTATTGGTTAATTGTTCTCTATCAGCTTTTACACATATTTCGGTAAATGGATTTCAAAATATTTTGGTTTGATCTGCACTGAAGAGTCATAATTTGGCCAAATGCGCATTTGCAAACTAAGTTAATAGTATCTTCGATATTTTGTTATTTATTACCACGGAGCCAGTGCCTCTGTTGTTCACCGAGGATATTCAACAACCCAATATCTAGTACTTTGGTAATGGTCCGAAAACCGATTTAATTTGGAAACTTGCAATATCTAAATCTAACAAGATTTTTGTTGTATCTCTCTATCGCATAGCTCTGTCCTTAGCTTATTTTGGCTTTAAACTTTAGAGTATATCTGTTATTTGTTCTGTATCAGATTAACACATATTTCGGTATATGGATTTCCAAATGTTATGATTTAATATGCATTTGATAGACTTTAGTTGCGCAAATGCGCATATACAGAAACTAAATTAGCAGTTACTTCGGTTTTTCGTTATTTCTACCTCTTTTTTTCTTTTTGGACTCGCTCAGTAAATGATTTATTTCTGTAGTACACGTATTTGAGAATTTTTACATTTTTGACTTGTCAAATAATTCACATTTTCATTTTCTTCAATTTCTACCTGCTTTGTGAATTATGACAATATCTAGCAACAAAGTCTACATAAATATAAAGTAATGCATGTATGAATAAATAAAGAGATGTGGAGTTAATGAACATGGGACAAAATCCCTTTAAATACATGATAAGATAAAGCAAATAGAACAACCGTTCTATTGTTGTTCTTCATCTTGAAGTCTGTTTTGCACCATGAGCATCAAACAACGGCAGTAGAATACCGAAGGAACAAGGGAAGCGAAGACCACAAAAATCGAAATTCAAAGCATGGCAAAAAGGGCAACAGGGAAAAACAAAGACAAAACAAGGACATAAGACAGGTACAATGCACGGAAGTAAAAGACGTCAAAATAAGGGCATAAACATATTTATAAATGTAACAAAAACTGTATCTAGCAATACCAAACATCCAAATTTTGAGAAAGGAATTGAATGAATACGAGTTATAGGATTGAAACAAAGGAATACAAACAAACATGACAAATAAGGTAAAATACAATGTGACCCTTTCAATCCTAACTCCATTTACGCAAGTCTTGTATGAGATGGAATGCAATTGTTCATCAATTATTTGTATTGTTTCCAAATCTGTTTCGTTTCGATGTGAAAATGCGAAAGTCCGAAGCATAATGTGGGGAGACTTGAGAAGGAAATACATTGGAGAAACGAAAAAATATACCTTTTCGTATGGTAATATCAATGAATTTTCATTATCAAAATAGATATGATAATCCAAAATTCTTTACGATTTCAGATTCTATACAGAAAACATATAAATCTAAATATTCTAAAATTTTCATATAAAAAATCACTTGTGACAAGGTGTAAATTTAAGAATGTTGCCTTTTAAAAAAGAAAAATAATATTTTACATTCGAGGAAAATTGTTTAATTATTTAAAATGAAAATGAAAACGGTCATTTTCAGCTGCATTTCACGACTTCACGGATTCGCCATAACCGGTTTTGACCCAACCCCAGATTGAATCACTGATAGTCTGACGGGTGCCGCTAGCGGGGCAGGAGATGCTTACCCTTCTGGAGCAGTTTTCACACTTTGAGTGCCCTAGTTTTAAATATAGTCTTTTTATTTCCGTGCATTGAGGCTGTCTCACGTCCTTTTTTTCTATGTTTTTCTCTGATGTCGTTTTTTGTGATTTTGTGATCATCACTTCCATAGTTCCTTCGGTATTCTACTACCGTTGTAAGTTTCTCCGTTATTATTTACAAAATATAGATATGACTTGTTTACGTGTATAGGTGTAAATTTTATTAGTCAACCCATATGCGTAACATAACATGAGATATTGAATATTGCAGTGTTAATGGTATTTTCTAATTGTTAAAATTGTCTACAAAGATCTCAACATTGACGCTCATACTTCCAAAGTAAAGAGAATGCCATTTTTTAATCAAAGGATTATTCCATGCTTTTTAACAACTTGACTGAATGTTACAACCACGATATCTAAAATTTTATCAATATGAGATGTCGCAATTGAGACTGAACTTTTCAGGTATTTCTGAAAATTATCAATATCAATCTTCATTTTCATATATACTAAATAACAAAATACCGAAGTTTTTTTTTTTTACTTTTTTTCAGCGATTTCAAAAATTAACTATATTATTGTTTTGTGTTTCTGCTCCAAATTTTAGTGAAAAAAATTCATCCATTCATGTCTTAATTGTCATGTCGTAGAGACATAAGTTGTCGAAATGCGCATATGCAGAAAATAAATCAACAGTTACTTCGGTATTTTGTTATTTTTTCCCATGAAATGGTTTGTGTTTGTTCTGATTAATTGATCTTACAGTTACAGAAATAGAAGAGAAAATGGTTATCTGTACACTACTGTCGCAAAGTTAATGTAATATTCTGACTAGGACATAGAGAAAATCCTTGAGTTTTATGTGCTCATATTTTTCTTAGCTGTTCAATTCTTCAAAATAAAATAAGCTCTCTTAAATAAACAACGAAAGGATAAGAAGTAAATGCACATGCAACGATTTCTCTACAAATACATGGTAAAACCAAGCAACGGAACGACGTTTTTTAATGTTGAACTTCATCTTGTGTGACGGGTGCCACGCGTGGAACAAATCATGCTTACCCTTCTGGAGCACCTGATGATACCTCAGTTTTTATAGGGTTCACACTGCTAGTGCTTTAGTTTTTGTGGCGTTCTTGTTCATTTTTGTTTGTTTGTTATGTCCTTGTCATACTGTCTCAATTCGGGTTGCTGTGAATTGCCGTGATTTTGGATTTATGATTTTAGAATTTCCCCTTTCCTCGTTCTTGCTTCGGTATTCGTTTGCCGATGTACTTGTAGTCACCATTAAACAACAGTATAATACTAAAGGAACAAGGGAAGTGATGATCATAAAGATCAAAGACAAATTTCCAAGACATGGCAAAAAACGGCAACAGAGAAAAAACAAAGACAAAACAAGGACATGAGACAGTCACAATGCACGGAAATAAAAATTCGACATTAAGATCCATGAAAACAGGGAGTGACAGCAGGTGCTGTGGAAGGCTACGTATGAATAACAAGATACCAAAGCCACTGTAAATTTATTTTCTGCACATGTGCATTTCGGCAACTTATGTCTCATCAGTGCAGATCAAACCAAAACACTTGGAAGTCCATTAACATGAGTGTATTTTACTTGTTCTTCACAGAAGACAAAAGGTAATGTTTATGTTTTCCCATGTACAATGTATGTTAAGGTAGATAGACACTAATACTCATATCCATGAGATTTTGTTGCAAGTCGGCACAATTGAAGAACCAATCCTATTTAACCGAAATCTGTAATAAAAAGTATGGGTCACTATGCTTGCTTTTTCTAGAATTGAGATCAAAGTTTGCCCACTTTTAGCAATTTTTCGCCTAAATTTACATAGAATGCACTTGGAAAATAAGGAAAGGCAGTTTTTAGCTCAATGGAAAAGAATTTTTATCCATGAAATTTGATGTATTTTTGTGAACAGATAGTTTATGATATAACTCATTGGAAACAATAGAAAAATGTATATGTCACCATGCTTTTAACGGAAATATTTTACAAAGTTTCCGGATTAAACATTATTTACGGGAAAAGGGAGTTAATTCGCGACAAAGTAAACGAAATATGACGTTTCACATCTGTCATTCAATTATGACGTCACAAAGGAAAAGCCGTCAAAATACTATTCCGGTCCGAAAATCAAACCTACCCCCGTAGCTGACTCTTTATTTTTTCTAATGCGCGATAAAATTGCACAGCACAACAGTGTCTATCTACCTTAAATCAGATGTATACAAAAATAGAAATAAATGAAACTTTAAATAACTAAATACCGAAGTTACTGTAAATTTTGTTTCTGCATATATATATATACGCATTTCGACAACTAATGTAATGTTAAAATTAGGAAAGATCTCTTTATCGTTTCACTTTTCGTTCAGCAGCATTATCTAATTAGTTCCTATTTTTGTAATTGTTCATTCCTAGGATTGGATGTTGCTTTACGTGTCTTTTCCCATCCCAAAATGATAATTATGCTAATTATAAACTTGATTCTATTGACCACCGGCACAGACTTCAAGAATTATTCAATCAACATTTGTCATAATTGCACGGTTGAACAAATGTCAACGAAACGGAATTAGAAATGACGTCGGAAAAGAATTAAATAAAATTACCACAAAACTAATTCATATCGTGTGTTAACTTTGCTTGTTTTCTGGAAAATCTTGATTTCATTCTTTTCTTTGTTGTTCTTGTCGTAAATAAAACTCGACAGAAGGTACCTTGTTCTTTAACCCGGTAAAACAAGTAATAGGAAAATATCTCCTTTTTCGGAAACAAAGATTGTATGAATTACACGTTTCGCGACATTAATAAGCATAAGAAAAACTAAGATGTAAATTTATCAATCCACTAACTTTGAATAAGCTGTGGTAATTGTAAAATTGTTATTATATATTAATTTGGAATACCCATATGTTATATTGAATTATCCGAATAACTGAATTGAGAATAATACCGTGGTTCAAATAACACAATCTTAATCAAACAAAACATATTCTTTTGTACAATAGTTAAAAGACAGCGATTTTGTATATCACTTTACACAATTTAATTTTTTCTAAAAAGAATAACCTCGTGTTCATGAATACAAAGGTGGGAAAAGATTAAAATATTACAAATCCAAGATTAAATTATTCTATTGCAATATGATTGTTTTTCTTCATTACAATTTTCCAACAAAAATCAAGTACTTTTCTAATTTTGAAAAAAAAAAATAAATTCTAGTTTTGTTTAGGATGTAAAATTGATATTCACGTGACGTGATTAGAATTAACTTTGTAACAGATTCCAAACAGGTTTGCTAAAGATTAAAAAAAAAAGACTAAATGGAAGGGGAAAAAAACAACAAGAGAAATTGAAAATCTTGACATAAAATGCAAAACATGAGTACCTGAAAATAGAAGGAAGTAGGGTCAGATTTTTAAAAGTCTTTTCTGAATACATACACCTGCTTATGTGCAAGTACGTAATACAAAAAAATGTACCGGCACAAATTTTAATTTTGGAGCAAATCGGACGTTTTTCTGAAAAGCGCTATTTTGTGAAACATTTAAAAAGACTGTTAGATATATTAGATTTTGTATTTGATTAAATGATCTTTTATCCTTACAAACAAACAAACATTAAATTTTACGACAGTGGCTGTCGATATTGATTTCTTAATTAATGACAAAACTATAGTTTCATTATCGGAAGGAATCATGTCAATTACCATACCTGTCTGAACCTCAGAGCAAAGGCACGTGCCATACTACCTTTACCATTGAACATTTCTAATTTATTATAACACGGTATTGACATGCAATGACATTAAAATCATAAGTTTTTTTAACAGTTTTGTAATCGCAACAGAAAATATTGATACTTTGAAGCTGTTCATAAATAACCAAAGCAAAGGAGATGTACATAATGTGTTTCCAGAGTTACAAATTTGTATAGAAATAAGGAGGACAATCACTTTAGTAAATTTTATTAAAGAAACAGATTGTGTTTTCCTGGAATCATTATTTACACATGATTTCTTATATAAATTTATTAAAGTGTGGCTTTTAGTGCAGTACGTCATGGGTAATTGTTTATTTACAATGTGTCACTGTAGTTAAAATCGCCTGCCAATAAATATTGTGTTGTATTGATATATCCATCAAAATTTAATCTCACAGTATTGTACAAATGTAAACAATTTAAAATTTGCTATATTTTTCATCTTTCATGTCAAATCATTTCAAATACACCGACTTATGTTACCTAAACCACATGTACAAAACGCATTCTTGATACAATGGCAAAGCAGAGACTAAGCATAATAACCCGGGACACATGCTGTATTGAAAATTGGGTGGAAAATTTTATTTTGTTTATGATATTTAAACCTAAAAATATAAATTGTCGTAAAACCTATTTATTTTATTTTTCAATTTTCGGAAAATAGATTTTCTTGGACGCTATGGGAACAATTTCCTATATTTCTCCTCTGAAACTAATTTTACCGAATTTGGCCAAAATTATCGGTATTGGTTCCCCTGCAAAAATTGTCCAACTTTATCCAAGACGGTTGCCAGTTGGGGACATCGTTTAACATTGGACCTTCAGGGAACACTTTCAAAGATTTTTTCAACAATTTGACTAAATTTTTGCAAGGTTTTTTCAATAGCCGGTAACTTTAACAATCATCTGATATATTTCAACAAACAGTATGGTTCAGTGTTAATTAAGTAAACCACTTGCAGCACCTTTGATAAAGTATAAAATGATCATAACAGATCTTAAAGAGCACCAAAGACTTTTATGACAAAGTTTGGTCACAATAAGCCCATTAGTATCAGAGAAGAACAGCAAATGTGTTTCTCGTATGGTAAACGGTATAAGGTAGTTTCCCGGTTTCGCTAATCTTGGATAGGCTATGGTCTTGCCTTACACATTATTAAGAGATACCACTCAAGTACCGTGGCCTGTTTGGTTCTAACTATTTGTGTAATTTCAGATCTTTATATGAAACTTTTACGAAAGATTGAGGATGGCAAAACCCCATATACAGGTGAGCTTAACAGTAGTACATGCAGTATGGTTGATTGATCGATTTTTGGATTTATGAAGCAATTATCCAAGAGATAAGGGGTAAATGTTTGTACGCTGAAATCTAGTAAACAAACTGTTAAACGATTGAATAAAATGTAGTAATACCTGCAGGGATAATCCTATTTTCTAATCAAATTTTAACACAAGTTTGAGCTTCTGAGAGAACTGTAATCTTGAACCTTTTAGCAAGTAGATATATATAATAATCAATGATTGATAATTTTGTTACCAATACCAAAATTGACATTGCATGGAATAAACCAGTACGGAAGTTTCTGCAGATTTAATATCATTTAAAGGGAAAATTCGCTATTTATATCAAGTAAATATTTAGTACATGGTTTGTGTCATACTTGTTTTGTGTTGATTTGAAGCAACAGAAATTACCTAAAATAATTTTTATAAGCGAATGGTTTGATGAAAATCATTTTTTAACATTTAAGAATACAAATATGTTTGATGAGATCAAGTGGGTTTTACAAGGGTTGATAATGGCACGATTATCTTCAGGAATCCAGAACGAATCCTTCATATGTCTTCTTCATCGTAAAGTCAATATGGTACCTAAAAAGTCAAAATCAAATATATTTCAGTAAATTTTTAGCACACGACTAACGGGATCTTAGAAGCATTATATCATAAAAGGTAACTCGTAGGACTCTTGAATGCCTCGTTAAATGATTTTATTGTCTTTTATTTGCAGATTAAGAAACGTCAAATAATTTTTTATACAGAAAAATGCAGTTTCATAATTTAAAGAAACGATACCATTAATAATAAAAGAGAAAATCAATTCAAGAAACTAAAACATTTGCCTTCCACGTTCTACAAAGACCACCAATCGGACCCTAGATTTAATCCACAAGGCAATAGATGGAGGGGTCGACAAACAAAAACCTGCAGAAGAACGACAGAAGAGGAACTAAAGACATGTCAAACTTTATGGAGAGAAGCAAAGAGTGTAGCAAAGGACATAGAAATACAGAGGAATCTTATGAAATCCATATGCCCCTTTAGGTGATAACAGGATGAGTTTGGTAGATCAATGATTTTCAACTAGCTTTTATCCAAATTCCAATTTAATGTACAAACTTCTATTCTTTAAGTGAAAACAAGTGTAGCATTTCTGATAGAACGCTTAATATT
>MJUU01036294.1:3753-14198 GCA_002080025.1 Modiolus philippinarum | reverse complement strand
TTTTTCTTTATAGAGCTATCAAATTCGATACAGTTGTAAACAATTATATTGGTTTTACTGAAACATGGCGCATTAGATATCGTTCACAAATTACGTATTAATAAATGGAACAAAGGGAGTAAACAATAGTGTAGAATTGAGATTGTTACTTCAATTCGATTTGATAGCTTGTCTATATTCTTTAAAATTGAAGAATTTGTTTAAGATTACGTTTTTCTGCAGCATTATCGTCTTTCTCTTTTAGTTATGGTAACCGGGTGTCCCGGGAAGAATTGTCACCAATCTACAAACAGGAAGTAAACAGGTGCACACTACAGTCCAAGTCAAAAATCTTCATTTAAGGTAGATCGGTAGTCTTCCGCCATTTTGAATTTGTTATTTATGCTGTTATGGTATTATCTGCTTTTTAAATATGCAAATATTTTTATTAGTAATGAATCAATCAATATTATATCCATAATTCAAAATGCAAAGGACCTACATGGACTTGATTTCTTATGTCTTTATCTAATTAAACAAGGCATGGTAACTTCATAATTAAATAAATTGGAAGACTATTTTTGAATAAGGGAGATAATCTGATAAAATATTTAATATAGATATCACTTTGAAAATTCACATTTTTCAAATTACATGGAAAACAAACTTGGTGATCCCCATTTTTCTCTATATTTTTTGAAAGTATGTTTAAAGGGCTAACACATGAGTAAAGTAGAAAGAAATACATGGAATAGTTTGATAGAAAGTAACACTATACCTGTTTTTCCCCATATATTCATTAGAAATATTTGATTATTTTGATATCAATTATTTCAAAAAGAAGCACGGTGACCCCCCCTTTTTTTATTTCAATGCTTATTTAATAAGGAAACTTTCCTGTAAAAATTTAAAAAAATATGAAAAAAATGGTGTACCCATCTACCTTAATAATTCAAATTTAATGGTTATGGATCTTTTACGAACGATTTTCGGTTCAAACGATAACCTAACACCCCAAGTCGCCAAAGGGCAATTTATGAAAATATTATAACTCTTGTACTTATTACGTTGATTTAGTTGAATAAAAGTTGTATTATGATTGTACAAGATATATTAAGGTTGATAAATCCTACGGTTTTCTGACTACAGCCAGGGTTTCGTCCCAATAAATATCAAACACTACATCATTCATCTCCCTTTCGCATAGCTCTGTCCTTAGCTAATTTTTGGATCCATAATTCAAATAATATCCTTAATTTGTTCGTTCTCAACTTTTATACACATTTCGGTATATGGATTTCCAAATATTTTGATTATATCTGCACTGAAAGGACATGAGTTATCCAAATGTACATATATAATATGTAGAAACTAAATTAACAGTAATTTCGATGTTTTATTATTCATCACAACTTAACGTACCCAAGACTGACTGGGCGAGTATCACCTTTGAACGGATGATTAATATACTATTTACTAATTATGCAAACAAAATTGAAATGATATCACAAAAAGTATAACAAAACTTGTAGTATCTACCATTAAAATGTATGCAAGTTCGGAAACCAACAATATCATCTTTTTACCTATCAACACCTCAACTAATGAGTGACATCAGGTGAACTGGTACTGGTCTTGGGCTGATATGAGAGCCTTGGGATGATAACCGGGTTGATATTGAAAACGCTATATATTTATCTAAAATATTTTAACAGATCAAGGAATGTTGTTTTTTTGTGATGAATTACTCGGCTAAATTTAAAAAGAATGAATTTCTAAAGAAAGAAAATCCTGAGTATTTCTGCTCTTAATGCTAGTGTTCCCTCTGTCTTTTTGTCTGTTAAAACAGACAATACATGCAATGATGTTTTTATGAAGCTTTAAAGTCAAGTAATTAATATCCCAGATGAGCCACGAAAAGCAAACACAACCAGCCGATACCTTATTTGAATTTTATCAGTTGACTTCACCTGCAATGATTGTAATGAGCATCGGATAGCATCCGTATTATAAAATCTATTGTCACAAATGATCTTCGATATTTGAAAATGGAAATCGAGATTAATGTCTGACGGTGTTTTAAATATTTCAGTTAATATCTCGTGGTGACTAACTTCAAAGGGTAGAGTGGACTTGATTGGAACTCGGAAGGATTTATACGACAATATCAATAACTGATAATCTCACAGCTGACTTCATTCACGGCGGTAGAGATGAACAAAGCAGTTAAGTATAACGGCGACTGTGTTGACTACATTTTCAGACTTTTTAGATAAGAGCTGTTATATTTATCTTTCAAAATGAACGAATCACGTCAGTCGTTAGGCAAACACCGAATGTAACGTTACGTAATTGAAATAAAAAGCTAATAACTATCATTGGCAACCACATCTCGCACAACTTCATGAAATCAGACGAAATAATAATACAAAAAATTACAATATCTTAAATCTGTATGCAATCATGAATATATATTGTGGTATCAATGCTCCGTTCGGGACGTTTGAAAACAACTTTACGACAGGCGTTATGATTTCGACTTTCCAACAGTGAACCTCCCGTTTTTGAGTAGTAATATCCCCACATCTCCGGCATATGGCGTGTACATTTCTTAACTCATTCGCTATTGTCTTGCCTGTAGTTTGTACGGTGATTTTGTCAACAGAGCGAAATTACTGTCTCAAAAAACTTATACATCAAGGTTATGTTCAATCACTGTTGCAATTGTAACTTCGGAAGTTTCAAGGTCGTCACCATGATTTGACAGACTGCTATAACGTTTCTATTTCACTGATGATAATAGATATCTTTGGGTAGATCCAGAGTTTTTTTTCCAGAGCTGTCAAACACTTGCTGTGACAAAACCATACATTTTACTGGCAGTGTGGAGGGTGCCACGCTTGGCGCAGATCATGTTTACCCTTCCAGAGCACCTAGTGATACCTCTAGTTTTTGTAGGGGTTCTCACTGCGCGTGTTTTAGTGTTGTGGCATTCTTGTTCAATTTTTTTTGGCTTTTAGATTTTGAAATTTTCCCTTTACTTATTGTTCTTCGGTATTCGTTCGGCGATGTGTTCAAAGCAGGAAAAAATCAAAACATTTTGAACTCTTACAATATGTTATACATATCAAAATGACATTGAAAAAGTATATATCTAGTTTTCTTTTACGATTTTAAAATTTTACGAAATATCACCTTTTCACTAGTTAGCAAATCCTATGGTCGACATTATGAATTTCAATGTCCAGTCCCTTCGTTATCAAGTCTCCTGGTCATATTTAGGCTTATGTAGATCGTTAAAAGCACTGGACCAAACTTTTGCAGGATAACTTATAATAATGTGACAAAGTATGATTACTCTTTTGAACCATCAAATGCTTCTCATGACTATAAAAAGAACCCACAGCGTTCCCGGTTTAGTTACAATTTATGTGTAGTTATGCTTTTAATTATTTGTCTGTTTTGTGTTTTAAATATGTTATATTTCCTATTTTGTAAATTCAAAATTTCAAAATGTATCAAAAGTTATAGATACATTTTGAAATTTTGAATTTACAAAATGGGAAATATAACAAATACATGCATGTGAAGTTTTACGTCTAGTCAGTTCGTTTGATTTACTTGGAACTTCAAAGGTAAAACCAGAGATAATTTCCGCAAAAACGAGCTCGGTGACCTGTATAATATATAACACACTCATATCTTACGTCTTACAATGACTTTTTTTTCAAAAAGACTAGATTTAGCATAGAGTTATCTTATCTTGGCAACCGGACTTGCCTTGATCTTGGTAATGCTTCTGACAAACCGATTCTCACGTGACCAGAGATACATACTGAAAAGGAAACCCATGTCTTTCTAACGCGAGGGGTTGCAATCTAAACGGAGCTCATATGAACATGTTCATTGAATGCTGTCCTAAGTATTGAATGAAATGACCGATTGAGCGCTGAAATTCTTTGTACTATACATAAAAATTATAAAAACAATGAAATTTTTGTGGTCATATCAATAATTGAAACTTTTGTTTTAGGAACATTATAAACCAATAGCAATTTCAACATATTGGTAAATATCTGTATTATCAGAGAGGAATGCAATTCATTCCACTTCGTACTTCCGAGATTCTTGGACCAGAAAACTACATAAAAATAGCAGCATCATTTAGATTATCTTAATAGTATTTTCAATTGTGAAATTCAATGTTCAATAAGTGACAAAGGGGCTTTTATTATTTCATCAATCAGATTGTTACAGGTGAAGCGTAAATGACATAGTTAAACAAACTGATGGCAAACGATGTTTGTTTTTCTTGACTCATTGCAGATTGCCATCATGTAATGTAGTGTTCATTAGGACGTTTGGATATTTAACAGTCAAATGGTTGTCGGAAATACATGACAATTTGTGGTGCAATAACATTTTTGTCATATTATCTGTCCCCGATGATGAAAATTGCAGTTTTCATGAATTTCAGTGTAGTGAATTACACATTGGAATTTCATATTATGATTTGGTTTTTTCTGTCAGACTTTTAAATTTCTCTGCTTTTATCCATTCAAACGCATTATATTTTTTGCCCACGAACCCCCACATTTTGTTTGATAATTTCATTTTAAACTTCGTTAGGATCATTTTGACAAAATCATTAAATCCTATTCATTTTGTCACATTGGTTTAAGCCGCTCTTACACTACACCGTATAGCACAAATGTACGAGAAACATCTTTTTTGTCAAGGGCATACCGTCTATACATCGTAGACGTCAAGGCCTTGTCTCGAATAAACTGAACTCGAACCGAAATAAGAACGGAGACCTACCGGACTCATGTTTTGGAATTTCAGTCCGATTTGCAGACTCCTCTGGTTTTGACCATTTAAAAATATAATAATTTTTGGCCCATGGACCCCTTCCTTTCATCCATTGTTTCATTTTACACTTTATGAGCATTCTGTAAAAAATTCATTACATCTTATTCATTTCGTCACATTCATTCATGATCGAACCTTGCTAATGTTAAACCAATGAAAAATTCAGTAGAGTTTCGTTTGCCAGCAAATTTTGAATAACCTTTATCTCAAAAACGAGATCATCAACTTTTTAATTACTTCCTTTTCAATTTTGTAACAAAAATAACATTTATATGAAATATGTAATTCCTTAAAGGAGATAAGCGTGCTCAACTTATTTGACATAGATTGATCATTAACAAGTGCTTGTATAATTTAATCCATGTAAGCAAATAGCAAGGCAAGAGAATTCCCTATGAAAAGAACTGCATGTCCAAAAAAACCTTTCACTACCGATTAGACGAAAATATATGTAAGCAAATAGCAAGGCAAGAGAATTCCCTAGGAAAAGAACTGCACGTCCAAAATAACCTTCCACTACCGATTAGACGAAAAAGACATTGAAGATACTCAAGACCAAGATCTAATTCCCGATGTATAGTCTCTAGAGTGGTGGATGCTGCTTAACACAACGGCGAGAGAATGAAAAACATCGTAATTTTAATGTTTTGAGCATACTAGTATGTCCGAATAATGTTTCAAGATAAATACAACTCAACAGATACTGCATAACTCCTCAAATTACTCAATTTAATAAACAACTTTAAAATGCAGTATACAACATCTTCTTTTTCATTACAACACAGAAAACCATCATAAATTGATTTTATTCGGTGCTCCGCTCTTATATCGGGGCTGGAACGGTGTATCCGGTATCTCTACTGTAAATGGAGTATATATTTCACAATTAATTCGTTACTGTAGAGCGTGCAGTACATAGAGTGACTTTGTGGAAAGAGCAAAAGCACTGTCACAAAAACTGCTGAGTCAGGGATATGTTCAGCCGTTTTTACTTTCGTCCCTTCAGAAATTCTATGGCCGTCGCCACGACATCATAGATAGATATGAAATGTCAGTGTCACAAATAAAAACTGACATTTTCAGCTAGATTCGCGTCTTCCCGGATTTGACATTACCGGTTTGACTTTACCCTGGATTGACCCACTGACAGTGTGACGGGTGCTGTATACAGGGCAGAACATGCTTACCCTTCCGGAGCACCTGATGTCACTCTTGTTTATTGAGAGTTCACACTGTTAGTGCTTTAGTTTTTTGCGTTGTATATGTTATGTTCGTGTGCTTTGTGGGCATGTGGTGTCTTTTGTCTTCCGTCTTCTGGTGTTCTTGCTTTTGCCTTGTCTCTGGACTTTGATTTGTGTAATCTTGTGCTTTGTTCCTTCGGTATTTTACTGCCGTTGTTTTCTTCAATTTAATTACAAAAACAGGATAACAGTAAACACCTACAATGGCCGGGGATCTACAGTCGCATGAAACAATTCACAAGCGAACTGCACTAGAAGAACAATAATGAAGACAAAAGACAAACATAAATAACGCTAGATCCAGGGATATCCAAACTTGGTACCGGCACCAGCAAAAGCCAGTGGTAGGGTTAAATCGGTTTATGGGTACCCAAACCCCCCCTTTCCCTATCCCGTTTCTCTATAGTATAATAAACATGCGAATAAAACCCAATACAGGTAGACTAATAACTCAATTACCACTATCTTCGAAAAGAAAAGCATATGACAAAAATTAATTTAGAAAGATAGCAAAATACCGAAGTTACTGTTAATTTATTTTCTGCATTTGCGCATTTCGACAACTTATGTCTCATCAGTGCAGGTCAAACCAAAACATTTGGAAATCCATCATCCAAAAAAGGTGTAAAAAACTGATAGAGAACAAATAAACAAAACAATCTAAATAGAAAAGCCAAAATTTAGCAAAGGACAGAGCTATGCATGAGGAAGATACTCATAATTTTAAACAAAATTTTGAAAAATTTAGTTATTGCAAATTTAAATAAAATCGGTTTTAGAGTCAGCACAGAAGTACTGACTACTGGGTTTGTGAATACCTTCGGGGACTAACAGTCCACCAGAAGAGGTATCTGCCCAGTGGTAATAAATCACAAAATACCGAATTTACTGTTAATTTGTTTTCTGCATATGCGCAGTGTCTCATCAATGCAGATCAAACCAAAACATTTAAAAAACCATTAAGCAAAAAACGTGTAAAAGCTGATAGAGAACAAATAAACAAAATTATCTAAATAGAAAAGCCAAAATTCAGCTAAGGACAGAGCTATGCATGATGGAAATGCGTCAAAGAGTGCTCGCCGCTAATCCGCCCTCTCAAGAGACCTAGTCATGTATTTCAGTAGACATCGGAAGTATCAGTAAGAGGCCAGTATATATGTAAAGTCGAATCCAAAGCCATTTGAATGGATATTTTCAGAATATCTCGTAGATATCCACTATTACGTGCAGAATGTAAGTTGCGTCCATTTTTAACAACATTTCCATACTATCAAGAATGAGAAATGCCCTTTGTATTTAGCTGTTTGCGAGTCACGTCATATCTAAATATAAATGTTCATATCTTCTGTAAAAATTCTTAAAAGTATTTAATAATTTATAAAATATGTTACCTTTTTGTAAAAGTTTGGATGTGGGAGTAAGGTAACGCTCCTTAAAATCGTCAAGGGTAGACCAAACGCGAGCGAATCGTACACGCTGAGATATATACACCCAGTAGGATAGAGCTAGGGGAGTGTCGCCGCCATGAAAGGCGAAATTAGTAAAAGTAAAATAAAAATCATCCCTTTCATCGTAAAGTTTAGTTTTTATTTTACCATAGTCAATGATTATAATTAGATCCAGAAAAGGGCAGTATTAAGAATCTGCGTTTGCTTTTTTAAGTTTTAGTTGTTAAGGGTAAATGATGGTGTAGTGTAAAAGGGGCTTTATGAATGAAATTGAATATGTTAAATCAATGAACAATTCAGAGGAGTTCAGTTTCCCACCTAATTCTCAATCACTAATATCTAGAAAAAAAAGATCATCAACCTACCAATCTTTTCGCTTAATTTTTTTCAGTCTTAAATTCAATCCACGTAGAAACACCATTACTGTTTTAAAAACAATCGTAATTAAATGTCTCAAACATTCGTAGAAACTGGCGAGTTATCGTAAAAAATCGTTAAACATCCGTAAAAGCTAGACCTATATCATAATAATTCGAAAGGTATGAACTAAACTTCTTTAAAAGACTCCTGTGCAATTGTATATTGCTCCAGTTTATCGTACTCAGTCCAGAACTTTTATTGTAAATGCATCACATTCACTCCCTGTAAGAAAATTATAGAGTGATCGTTAATATTCGTAACTATTCGCAAAGCACTAGTCGTAATAGTGGCTTATCCGAGAGGAGTTTCGCTTTTTACAAATCTTGCAGATTCGTTACTAGAATTCATGTGCGTGAATGCACTTTTGAATGTGTCTATGATGTGTAGTTTTTTTTTCACCGACGCTGTGAGTATAACAGGAATGCTTGCAAATGACAATGAAATTGTTATTTGTGGGGTATCTTTTTAGCGTATGTGAAGGAGTTTCATACATTTATAACATTGTCCTAGTATAGATTATTATGATAAAAAATGTGCCAAAATATAATACGTATATCCTTCTCCAATTAGGGACTAGTCAACTTCACTTTTGTCAAGAAGTTTTAGGAGGAGATTCAGTAAAAAACAAAAGAATTTTAGATTATTCTTCACCCCAGTCGCTCCTATCATAGACGGGAAGCCGACTTGCTGCTTACTTTTAAAGTGATGCTACGCAAGGAATACGCTACAGACCCTGTGTTAAGAAAGAAAAAGGTTTGATTTTTGCAGATTTTATGCAATTAACCATATGGATTGGTCTTTTTCGGGAGATTTGAGACCAAAAAGTCTTTGAATTTCCAAACTTTGTCTCCCATACAGAACTACCAAAACCAGTTTTTGGGAAACACGAACATGAATCTTAAAATATTAAATAGCACAAGTTCGTCAGGTGTTTTGCTGGTTCTCAGTTGGTTTGACACAAAATAATAAGAAAATCTAAATAAAACGTAAATTACATTATTTACGTGAGTGGATATCGACGAGTATTCTAAACAAATCCATTATCCAGTGACCCGAAGATTTTACACATACACTGGGGTATCACTGATGTCTACTGAAATACATGACGACTCTTTATGGAACTCTTCAGGAAGTTTTTCTTCCGTAGTGCGACAGTGTTTACCATCAGATTAGGTTCCTTTAGCTAGCCTTATAAGTGTTTACCAGGAGACTAGCTTCCTTTAGCTAGCCGACAGTTTAGCGGAGAGCAATCTTTGACCAATCTTTCTAAATAACGTTTTGCCATATGGTTTTCTTTTTCAAGATAGTGGTCATAGAGTCATTAGTCTACCTGTATTGGGTTTTATTATGAAAAAAAAGAAAATGGGGTTAATTACAAGGAGACAACATCCCATATCCAGGTTAAAACGACCCGAAACAAAGCGTATATATTTATTATACTGTAGGGAAACGGGATGGAGAAAGGGGATGTCTTGGGTAGCCGTAAACAGGTTTAACCCTTCTGCTGGCTTTTGCTAGTGTCGATACCAAGTCTGGCTATTCAGAGTTCCTATCGTTATTTATGTTTGTCTTATTTCCCATTTGTGAATTTTCCCTTTCTTAGCAGCAATATACCTACCTCTCCAGCCAATGGAGTGTACATTTCACAGTTGACTCGTTACTGTCGAGGGTGTAGTTTGTACAGTGAGTTTTTGAACAGAGCAAAAACATTGTCCCAAAAGCTGCTTAGTCAGGGATTTGTTCAACCTATGTTAATTTCATCCCTCAAGAAATTCTATGGCCGTCACCATAACATCATATAAATAAAGATATGACGTGTCAGTATCCCAAATGAAAGTGGACATTTTCAGCTAGATTCACGTCTTCCCGGATTTGACTACCGACTTTGACATTTCCCCGGATTTAATCACTCACAGTGCGATGGGTGCTGTTAACAGAGCAGGACATGCTTACCCTTCCAGAGCACCCCATGTCACTCTCAGTTGCACTGGAGTTCACACTGTGAGTGTCTTTGTTTTGAACGTTGTAATTTCTGTTTCTGTGCTTTGTATCTGTCTAACGTCATTGTTTTTGTGTCTAACGTCATTGTTTTTTGTGTCTTACGTCATTGTTTTCTGTGTTCTCGTTTTGGTCGTATCTTTGTAAATTTCACTCCTTTGTTCCTTTGGTATTCTACTGCCGTTGTCCTCATTACTGTTTTTCTAGTGCGGTACGATTGTTAATTGTGGCATGTGAATGTAGTTTTCGGCCATTGAAGGTGTTAACTGTTATCCATTATTTGTAAATATAAATTAATAAAAACTAAATAATAGTAAACTATTGTGTATGAGTTTGGTATGAATTGACTCATTAAATTCACTGATTAATAGCTGCACTGATTGCATCGGTTCCTCCCGATTAGATAAACATATATTGAATATCGGGGATTTCAGTGAACCAATTGAAAATGCCTTATGCGAATTTCCTCAAGATTTCATTATTTTTT
>MJUU01036292.1:29466-48137 GCA_002080025.1 Modiolus philippinarum | reverse complement strand
CCCCCTATAAACTAACAAGATCACAGTAATCAAGAACTTAATCTTAAGGTAATCAACTCAAAAATTAAACTAAAGACATAAAAGATAATAAGGTGGAAAAACCGGTCCAAAAGTTTTAACTGCCACTAGAAAAATGGGAGTGATTAGGAAGGGTAGCAAAAGACTCCAAGATATCCACTCTTATTGAAAGATATACACCCCTACTAATATGTGTAATGTTTAGGTAAAGGTAAATGCTCAAATATCAAAAACCGTACTTAAACATTATCCTGATACGGGACAAAACTGTACCCAAAAATAAGAAATTTGTTTACATTTTTATCAATCGAGATCAACATTATCCAGCCGGACTAAACCTATTATACGAAAACTCTTCTTAATAGGGGCGATATATAACAGATCTTTATCCTGCATCATAAGCGCGGTGTTTCCTTACAAAGTTTGCCTACAATGGTTTGTGCCCAGGCTTTCCGTATTTTGACCAGGCTTCGGCATCATATAAATAGAGGAAATTCTTAAATCTGGGAATAGTCTCAGTTAAAGTTGCTATGTCGAAATCTATCAAAAGATCAAGATTTGCAAGTTTGAAGAAAATTCTCAGACATGAGAATTTCGCAAGTTTCATGGTGCTTAAATCTTGCAAACCTACCGCCAGTTCCGGGATATTCCCCTATCCAACACCAACGAAACTCCCGTGGTGTGCTCTGAAGACGCAGATCGCCTGAGCTCTTCATGTGCCGAGTATTTCACAATACAAGTGTTTATGAGTTGGACGTTTTATTTAGGTACCTAGCCTTTTTTAAAATTAATATTGTACAGAAAAGGCCGAAATAGTAAACGATAATTCTTATGTAAATGAGACTGTCAAGTGCCTTTTTGCCTTTCCTATTTAAAAAAAAGGAAGCATGCAATAAAAATGTAGTCTGTAGTTCCGAGCATATATGATGATAAACGTTCCATTTCCTGAAAACTTGTTCGTCTATGTATCATGGTTATTTGGATTAATCATAAGCGTGCACACTGATATAGCCCTTTCCATAAAGTGTTGTTATCTTTTCCTGGAGTTGAACTCTCCAATCAAATGGAGATACAAACAGTTTTCGCTTCCGGTTATCACTCGTACGGTTTTCTAACAATACACAACTTAAACCCTAAATACATTTCAATTCTAGCAATATGAGTGCAGTGTCACAGTAAATCTAAATATGAACAGTGTTATAAAATGTGCTCAGAATGAACAACACTTGCAGTTATACTTAAATGCCGAAACCGATGAACGGATCAAATGATTTTTTGAAAAGGCTTTGCAATAATGAAGTAATTCTGCAAGTGCATGTGTATATACCACAAGGTGTTGCTTCTGAGCGTGTCTGTTGATATAAAATGGAAATATGGAATGGTTCTGGGCGTCCTCGTCTATACATATCCATGTCTACATGAATTGGTTCGTCTATTATCATAAATTATGACTTGGTTCTGAGCCTGCATGTCTCTGAATATCACGATAATATGTATTCGTTCTGAGTGTGCTCGTCTATATACCATGTTAAAATATATTGTTTCGTGACCGTACTAGTCTATATATCATGTTAAAATTGATTGGTTCTGAACATGCTCTTCTAGATGGATTGGTTCTGATCGTGCTTGTCTATATATCATTCTAAGATGGATTGGTTCTGAACGTGTTTGTCTATATATGGACCTCTTTATATCGTGTTAAAATGGATTGGTTCTGAATGTGCTCTTCTAGATATCACTATAATATGAATTGGTTCTGGTCGTGCTTGTCTATATATCATGCTAAAATTGAATTGTTTCTGATTGTCTTGATAATATTAATTGATTCTTGGAATGCCAGGGTACATATCATGTTAAAATGGATTGGCTAAGATTGTGCTTTTCTAGATATTAATATAATAAAGCTTTTTTCTGATCGTGCTTGTCTATTAGTATATTTTCTGTAAAATGGATTGGTTCTGAACGTGCTCGTATATATATTACATTTATTAATTATGGACTTATGTTATATATGGACCTGTTAGGATTATATTGACTGAGGACGAAGTCCGAGGTCAATATATTTCTAACAGGTCCATATATAACATATTGACAGAGTTTAAAAGTCCATCATTTTTATATCACATGTGTAGTTTTCATTTTCATAGTATCTCCTTACATTTTTGTGAGGTCAAATTTTGTGAACATGCAGAAACTGAGAGTATCAAAGTAAGAACTCTGATATGTTTGAAGGTGGAAATTGATCTGCATAACGAATAGAGTGGGATGTCTGCAAGAGTGTTGATAGGATAACTACATACCGACACATGTCTTATTTGTAAAAAAAAAAAACAAAAACAAAACTAGCAAAGCTTTTGTTTACTCAAATGTACCATGAATACCGTGTGTAACAACTGTTCAACTCATTTTACTGATTTCAGTGATTGCTCTACAAAACATGTCTCTTTATCAAGACCACCCCTTAATCACTATAAGATCTAGTTGAAAAGCGTCTTGCATATTTTTTAAATATATTTATAAGAACCTTTTCGATGAAAAACAGTAAATTTGAACGTCCAAAATGTATTAACAGAAACATAACGCCAATTTACAAAAAATAGAAACATAGCGTCAATATGAATCGTAAAAATACTTAAAAATAGAAACATAGCGTCAATATACCTATAAATAGAAACAAAGCTGAAAATACACTGAATATTCTTGAAATCACGTGACCGTTTCAGCCAATGAAATCAATTGGAACCTGTACCATATGTAATATGATATAATATCGATTGGTTCTGAAGTTGTTCGACTATTTATCATGTTCAAAAGGATTGGTTCTGAAAATGCTTTTCTAGATAATACTATAAAATTGCTTGGTTCTGTTCGTGCTTGTCTATATATCATGTTAAAATTGATTCGATCTGAACGTGTTCTTCTAGATATCACTATAATATGGATTGGTTCTGGTCGTGCTCAAGTTGTATATATCTATTCTGAAGTGGATTGGTTGTGAACGTTCTTTTCTAAATATTAGAATAATATGGCTTGGTTCTGATTTTGTTGTCTATATATCATGTTAAAATGGATTGGCTCTGAACTTCTTCGTCATACTAAACTATTACCGACTTTTTAAGGAAATGTAACTCTGTCAGACAGATGCGAACTGGTTAACGTGAATTGTACTGGTATCTGTGTATTATTTAAAGAGTAAACGATAGTGATTGTCATGGTATATTATATAATTTATATTCCAAAAACATTTTTAAATGTTACATAAGGTTAAATGTAACAAAAAAAAGAATTCCTATATAAAGCATTATTATAAAATGATAATTGGTACTACACGTAACAAAAATGAGCGAATGCTTCAAACAGGGATGTAGATAACGGGAATTTGAAACGAAGTTCGAGATCAAAGGAGACTACCCGTAGCGCGATAAAGCATGTCTGTCTCGGGTAGAAATCAATACTAAACTCCGGAGACATGACGGATAAGTACTTCCTGTCATGTGTATTTGCGATTGAAGTAGATAATGGTAGTTGTGATTTAATTATCGTCAAAGCTCGGATAACCTATCGATGTCAGTTCAAAGTGGAAAAATCAAAAGACAAGTTATCATTTTTCCATTTTATATTGAATTTGTATTTTTATAAAGCACAAATATTTAACATTTGGTGATTTTGTAGGAACAATTCCGAACTATTTTCGATTTTTCTTATCCGGAATTTTAGGAGAATAATTGGTACTTCTGAATGATTCAAATTTCTTTTAAATTACAAATACCATTTATTTGGAAAAATATCATTGAAAGACAGAATATAGATCTAATGCTTGAGCTATATATGATTGTTATTTATTGTTTTGCTTATTAATATTATTTTTCAAAAATTTGGGTTTTGTTATCACGTGTCATTTTCATAATTTATCAAATACGTCGATGGGATGTATATTTTTATAGTTTGTATAATAAGTTTTCAATGTAACCACATAAGAAAAAAACCATTTCAAAGCTGAAAAAATATCCTTCCTCTCGGTATAATTCTCGAATTTTATTGAAGTAATTTGCTATTTTATTTTTTTGTTAACAAAATTTGTCTAAGATTTGCATTGTAGAGTTGAGAAGTCATTCACATTTTGTACCCCGTCTCAAATTTCTCGAATCAAAAATTAACTATTCAATTAATTCATTTTTTGAACACACATAATGAAAGGCGAAATATAATTCTAGTGCTTGGTACTATTAATTAGGCCGAATTTTAATGATGGTGGTTGCTACGATTTTTTTAAAATGGACATCTTTTAGAAATTTTGTTGGTCGGCCATATTGTTTTTGTTGAGGTCGAGGTTCTGCATATAGTCGCTAATAAACAAAATAGTTCAGTAAGTAAGTGTATTTTTTTTTTTGTTATAAAATTATAAACGAAATGTCAAGTGAATTGTTTTGCCGATTTTGTTCAACTCTTTTGGTTATAAACACAAACATCAGGGCTTAAAACTTAAGATACAGAGCGATGTGTAAATCTTTCATTCGGAATACTTGACGGCATCGTTGACTTCAATGAAAAATCTATACACTCGGAACAATTTCCCGCTCTTTCTGTTCTGATTTATGGAATAAATATAATGAATGACAAATTTATGATCATATAGTTTTTCAAACCTGTGTTAATTAAAAAGTATCCATATCAACACATGCATGTATGTGCGGGGTGTCAATTATATCCGGCATACTTGTGTATGTTATCTACCTGAAATTACGTAATTTATGTGACAAGGACTTGACAATCGTTCAGATGAAGTAGTCGTAAATTTAAGCAGGAACATTTAAATTATGACATCTCTTATGATTGCTATATTATTTATATGCTAATTGGGTGATGACATGTACATATGACGACGATATGTACAAACTAGCGACAAAAACGAAAAGCAAGGACAAATCTTTGCGAAAAGACAGTGAAGCCTTCAAGTTTTCCATGGCATTTCTCAAGTTATCTTTTCGTATAGATTGTTTTGGTTGTGGAAAAAGCCATATAAAATTAAAAGAAAAGCCCTACATAGTAGCTCTTTTTTATGCCGTTTTATTAATTTTATTATGCTTTCTCTCGGTTTCTTGACATTTTCATTGCTTAACACTACCATTCGGCCACCCTCGACTGATTCCGGTACCCAATACCAAAAAGGAAGACGGACGCAACCAATACTCAGACGTTAGATGGGGGTACGGAATCGGCCGAGTTTACAATTTACTGTGCAATGTAAAATAAAATCGATAGCGGAGAGGACCAAAAAATTCGCATTATGCTAACAGTTATTAATTATCTTATGACACTACGGGGAGTGATTATCACATCGCCCGAGACAGAGATGCATGATAGATTTGTCTTTGAAGTATGCCGCGTTTCTATTCCCTCTTAGTTATACAGTTCCCTGCTTCAAACAAGGACTTGATAGTTCACAGAAAATACGATATTTACAATGCCTTGAATAGGGAATACTTGTGAAAATATTTGAAATTTTAGAATAAAATTTGACGAGACTAAACCTCTGCCGATTCTCATAAAAATTATACCGAAAGAAAGAGACATTAATGTAGAATAAGCACATAGTTGTACATTTTAAAGAACGCAATTCTAAATCTTGGTATTTTCTATTTTTTACAAGCTACCGTTATATTTCTATGTACAAAATACGACAATCCACAGGTAGCCACTTTAGTCACGTGACTGATCGGTGACGCTAATAGTTTAACATGTTAGAATTCTCTATAATATGGATTTGTTCTGGGCTCGCTCGTCTATATATCATGTTAAAATGGATTGGTTCTGAACGTGCTCTTCTAGATATTTCTATCATATGGCTTGGTTCTGAGAATGCTTGTCTATATATCATGCTAAAATGGATTGATTCTGAAAGTGCTTTTCTAGATATCACTATAATGTGGATCGGTTCCGATCATGCTTGTCTATATTTTATGTAAAATTGTTTGGTTCGGAGAGTGCCGGTCTAGATTTTACTATAATATGGCTTGGTTCTGGTTGTGCTTGTCTACATATCCTGTTAACATTGATTTGTTCTGAACATGCTTTTCTAGATATTACTATAATATGGGTTGTTTCTGATCGTGCTTGTCTATATATCATGTTAAAATTGATTGGTTCTGAAGGTGTTCTTCTAGATATCACTATAATGTGGATTAGTCCTGATCGTGCTTGTCTATATATCTTGCTAAGATGGATTGGTTCTGAACGTGTTTTTGATATATCTATAATATGGATTTTTTTCTGATAATGCTCGTCTATATATCATGCTAAAATGGGTTGGTTCTGAGCACACACCTCTGCATATCTTGATAATACGGATTGGTTCTTAGAATGCCAGTGTACATATCATGTTAAAATGGCTTCGTTAAGAACGTGCTTTTCTAGATATTACTATAATATGGCTTCGTTCTTATAGTTCTCGTCTATATATCATGTTAAAATGGATTGGTTCTGACCGTGCTCGCTCGTCTAGATATTGATATTATATGGATTGGTTCTGAGCTCGCTCGACGATTTATCATGTTAAAATGAATTCGTTCATATCATGTAATAATTGATTGGATCTGAACGTGTTCTTCTAGATATGGCTATAATATGGATATGTTCTGATCGTGCTTGTCTATATTTATGCTTAAATTGGTCAGTTCTGAACGTGCTTTTCTAGATATTACTATAATATGGCTTGGTTCTGATTTTGCTTTTCTATATATCATGCTAAAATGGGTTGATTCTGAACATGCTTTTCTAGAAATCACTATAATGTGTATTGGTTCTGATCGTGCTGTTAAAATAACTTTGGTTCTGAGGGGCTGGTCTAGATATTACTATAATATGGTTGTGCTTGTCTATATATCATGTTAAAATGGATTGGTTCTGAACGTGCCTTTCTAGATATCACTATAATATGAGTTGTTTCTGATCATGCTCTTCTAGATATCACTATAACATTGATTGGTTCTGAGCTTGCTCGTCTAAATATCATGTCAAAATGAATTGGTTCTGTACGTGCTTTTCTAGATATTACTAAAAAATGGCTTGGTTCTGATCGCGCTTGTCTGTATATCAAGATAATAGGGCTTGGTTGTGATCGTCCTTGTTTACATATCATGTTAAAATGGATTGGATCTTCTTGATAAATCTATAATATAGATTGGTTCTGATCATGATTGTCTATATATCATGCTAAAATGGATTGGTTCTGAGCGTGCTCCTCTGCATATCTTGATAATATTCATTGGTTCTTAGAATGCCAGTGTACATATCCTGTTAAAATTGATCGTGCTTGTCTATATATCATGCTAAAATGGGTTGGTTTTGAACTTGTTCTTCTTGATATATCTATAATATGGATTGGTTCTGATCGTCCTTGTCTACATATCATGTTAAAATGGATTGTTTCTGAACGTGCTTTTCTAGATATTACTATAATATGGATCGGTTCTGATCGTGCTTGTCTATACATCATGTTAAAATTGATTGGATCTGAATGCGTTCTTCTAGATATCACTATAATATGGATTGGTTGTGAGCGTTCTTTTCTAGATATTACTATAATAATGCTTGTTTCTGATCTTGCTTGTTTATATATCATGTTAAAATTGATTCGATCTGAACGTGTTCTTCTAGATATTATAATATGGATTGGTTCTGGTCGTGCTCAAGTTGTATATATCTATTTTTAAGTGAATTGGTTGTGAACGTTCTTGTCTATATATCATGTTAAAATGGATTGGTTCTGAACGTGCTTGTCTAGATATTAATAATATGGATCGGTTCTGATTTGCTCGTATCTATGTCATGTCAAAATGGATTGGTTCTGAAAATGCTTTTCTAGATATTACTATAACATGGCTTGGTTCTGATCGTTCTTGTCTATATATCATGTTAAAATTGATTGGTTCGGGACGCGTTTTCTTCTGGATATCACTATAATATGGTTTGGTCCTGATCGTGCTTGTCTATTTATCATGTTAAAATGGATTGGCTCTGAGCACGCTACTCTGCATATTATGATAATATTGGTTGGTTCTGAGAATGCCAGTGTACATATATTTAAATGGATTGGTTCTAAGCGTGTTTTTCTATATATTACTATAATATGACTTGGTTCTGGTTGTGCTTGTCTATATATCATGTTAAAATGGATTGGTTGTGAACGCATTCGCCTAGATATCACTATAATGTGGATTGCTTCTGATCGCGCTAGCATATATATATATCATGTTAAAATGGATTGGCTTTGAACGTTCTTTTTTTAGATATAACTATTATATGGGTTGGTTATGATTGTACATGGCAAAAAAAACAAAACAAAAAAAAAACAAAAGTAAACACAATGTTTTGTTTAATAGGAGTTCATCCGATAATGAAATAAATAGAAAATAATTAAATAAATAGAAAATTTATAATAATTTGTGTGTATAATTAACGTTTCTGTGTTTTTATGTTAACGTATATTTGTTCCGCATAACAAAGTTCCTTTGAAACAAATATTATAAACATTGATACTTTTTGCCATTTGGAACAATTATTATGTAACGTTTATTCCTTCATGAACACATACTGTAATATTTGTTCTGATGGAACAAATTGAAGGAACTAATAGCACATCAGGAATGAATCACAGTATATAGATAAACAATGATTTTGCCACTTTGAAGAAACTGCACCACTCTGCACACCGACGTGATTCAGTTTACACGGTTATGTAATACATGTATATATAGCACCGCTTTTACGAATTAAAATATTTATTGAACGAAAAACGCGTAGCGTTTTGAGGGCAATAAATATTTTAATAAATAAGGCGGTTTCTCTAATGATATGTCAAGTTTAAACCGGTTATGACCCGTTAGATAAATTTTCTTTATTCAACGTATGTTGAATAAAGCCCGGTGCCATTTCCCGCCAAATCTATTCGGAATACAATTCTCGGCGTTTATCATTTACCATTAGAGAAAAAGATTACACCACTTTATCCCGATTATTACCATATTTTATCCACTCTCGATAGTTAAATTTGAAAATTTTAAAATGCTCGGCAAGCCTCGCAATTAAAATTTTAAAATTTAACTATCTCTAGTGGATAAAATATGGTAATGAACGGGATCTTGTGGTGTAATCTATGATTTGTAAAATTACCAATGAAAACGTTTTTATATTTTTAGCTCCACACAAACTTTTTTTCTATTTTTCGTTATAACGCAAAGTTTGCGTTATTGCGCAAATGTTTGCGTTATAACGCAAAGATTTCCGTTATTTTATAATGCAAAGTTTTGTTATTCTAACGCAAACTTAATTTTAAATTGATAGATAGTTTATTTGATCCAACCTATTCTAAATTTATAGTCGTCTGCAGGTGTGTACGGATAAGGTTGATTTTCGGGCTTAAATCTGCACAAAAGCTTTAAGATGATAGAATATAATAGTTGCAACAATTTAACTGAATAATTCGTTCATTATGTTTTGCCCCAAAGAAATTAATATCTCCTACGGACAAGATACTATTGAACGCGATAATCTTCCAACATGCGAGATATGTCACAAATTATGGGATGACATTGTTTGCTTCGTTTTTTTTCCTTTTTATTATTATTATTATTTTTTTTTTTTTTTTTGGCTGTTTTTGTTTTTGCATTTTGTTTTGTTTTTGTTTTTTTTTTTTTTTTTTTTTTTTTTTTTTTTGTTTTGTTTTTGTTTTTGTTATTTTTTAGTTTTTTCATTAGATCAAAATTATGCATGTGATATAAATAAAAAAGTACATGGCCACTATATATATGTGAAACAGTATTACAGTTTTTACAACAAAGTCCTTCATCAAAAAGTGATTTGAAAAAGGGCTTCAAATCAACCATCTTCTTCAATATTACTTCCTTCAGTTTTCTTCTCCGGTTTCTTTTTACGAAAATTACTTGCAAGTGAAACTCTCGTTGGTGTATGAAATAAAAGGGAAACAGGAAACACCTACAATGACTGAAAATTATAATTACATGCCACAATCTGCTAGGGAACTACACAGGAAAAACACAAATAAGACAAAAGACAAACGTAAACAACGATAGGAACTCGGGACAGCCGGACTTGGTACCGGCACTAGCAAAAGCCAGCGGTGTACATAAATAATTAACGTCAAATAAATTATTCACATGAATATATATTTAGAGGATATTTTAAAAATAAATACAATACTAACAATATTTCGCTTAAAACATGACAGAAACTTTGCATCACTATGCTACCTTCTTCCGACTTTTATTAATTTGGAAATACATGTACTTATCATTTCTCACAGGGTACAGACGTAAAAGGAGATGCTTTACCTGTCGGAGAACCATGTCACAGTGATCAACGATTTATGTTGAACATTAAATTAAATAAAGAGAACAGGAAACATCTACAATGGCTGAAACTTACAATTACATGCCATAATATGTACAGGGAAACACAAATAAGACAAAAGACAAACGTAAACGATTTGGGGCAGCCGAACTTGGTGACGGCCCTTACAAAAGCTAGCCGTGGGGTTAAACCGGCTACCTCCCCTTTCTCTGTCCCGTTTCCCCACATATAATAATGATACGAATGAACCCCCATACAGGTAGCTAGTCTACTAACTCCTGAAAGGGAAAAGAAACAAGACAAAACGTAATTTTGAAAGATGGTTCAAAGTGTGCTCGCTCTGTCCATGTTATTTCTCAAACATATATAAATTCCATATGCATCAATAGACTTGAATATTGGTTTATTAATTTTCCTTGTACTTTATATCAAACTATAATAAAATTATTTACAATTATAAAAGGAAAAATACATATTATTCTTTTTAGCTCAGCTGACCCAAAGGGTCAGTGTGAGCTATTGCCATCACTAGGCGTCCGTCGTCCGTCTGTCTGTCGTCCGTCGTCCGACGTCCGTCCGTTCACTTTTCACATTTTCATCTTCTCCTCTGAACCCACTGAAGCAAATTCAACCAAAACCTTACAGGAATAATGTATGGAAGGTCTTTCACAAAAATTGCTCATTTCGTTCCGATCCGACAAAAAACATGGCCGCGAGCGTGTAACTTAGTTTTAACATTTGACCCTATGGAAAAATCACATTTTCATCTTTTCCTCTGAAATTGCCAAAGCAAATTCAACCAAACTTTACAGGAATGATATACTACAGGTCCTTAACAGAGATTGCTCATTGCGTTCCGATCCGATAAAAAAAAACATGGCCGCCAGCACAGAGCATAGTTTAACATTGAAACCTATGGGAAAATCACATTTTCATCTTCCCATCTGAAACTGCTGATGCAAATTCAACCAAACTCTACAGGAATGATGTACTAAAGGTCCTGAACACAGATTGCTCAGTTTGTTCCGATCCGATAGCAAACATGACCGCTAACATGGAACAAAGTTTAACATTGGACCCTATTGGAAAATCACATTTTCATCTTCTCCCCTGAAACCACCGAAGCAAATTCAACCAAACTTTACAGGAGTGATATACTAAAGGTCCTTAACAGAGATTGCTCATTTTGTTCCGATCCGATAAAAAACATGCCCGCCAGCACAGAACATAGTTTAACATTTAACCTTATGGGAAAATCACCATTTCATCTTCCCATCTGAAATTACTGATGCAAATTCAACCATACTCTACGGGAATGATGTACTAAAGGTCCTTAACACAGATTGCTCAGTTTGTCCTGATCCGATAGCAAACATGGCCGCTAGCATGGACAAAGTTTAATATTGGACCCTATGGGAAAATCACATTTTCATCTTCTCTTCTGAAACCGCTGAAGAAAATTCAAACTTTACAGGAATGATGAACTAAAGGTCCCTAACAAAGATAGCTCATTTAGTTCTGATCCGATAAAAAAAAATGGACACCAACACAGAACATATTTTAACATTGGACCCTGTAGGGAAAATCACAATTTTATCTTCTCCTCTGAAACTGCTGAAGCAAATTCAACCAAACTTTACAGGAATAATGTACTAAAGGTCCTCATTTTATTTTGATCCGATAAAGAAAACATGGCCACCAGAACATAGTTTAACATTGGACCCTATGGAAAAATCACATTTTCATCTTTTCCTCTGAAACTGCTAAAGCAAATTCAACCGAACTTTACAGGAATGATGAACTAAAGGTCTTCAACAAAGATTGTTCATTTTGTTCCAATCCGATAAAAACATGGCCGACAGCGAGGAATTTAGGTTTAACATTGAACCCTATGGGGAAAATCACATTTTTATCTTCTCTTCTGAAACTGATGAAGCAAATTCTACCAAACTTTACAGGAATGGTGTACTAAAGGTCCTCAACAAATATTGCTAATTTTGTTCCAATCCGATGAAAACCATGGCCGCTAGCATGGAACATAGTTTAACATTGAACCCTATGGGAAAATCACATTTTCATCTTCTCCTCTGAAACCACCGAAGCAAATTCAACCAAATTTTACAAGAATGATATACTAAAGGTCCTTAACACAAATTGCTCATTTCATTTCGTTTCGACATAACACATGGCAGCCAATGCGAAACATAGTTTAAACATTGGAGCCTATGAGAAAATCGTCCTTTTAAAATTTAACTAAACTGTATTGATGTTTAGAAGGCCCATTGCAAGAATTACTCATTTCAAAAGGATCAGACAAAAAAACATGGGTGCTTATGGAGAACATAAGTAAACATTAGACTCCGTTGGTAAAAAGCATTATTTTTGGTCATGCATGGCTTAGAATCATTTTGTCAGGTGTATCACTCTAGCGATACAGGCTCAGTCTCTGAGCCTCTAGTTCTTAATCTTAACTATCGTACAAACTTGATTCGAAACATCTGTAATGTTAAATACACTTTACCTATTTGCGTTTATCAAATTTTTAACTGGTATTGTGAGACTATTTTATATCAAATTCTATCCGTACACAACTGTACACTCTAAATTTCGAATCTGATGGATCAAATACATTATCTATCAATTCAAAATAAAAGTTTGCGTTAAAACGCAAACTTTGCGAAATAACGTAAACATATAACGCAAACATTTGCGTGAAGATGCAAATATACATGTACATTTGCGTTAACGCAACTGACATTTGCGCAATAACGCAAACTAGTGTGAAGCTTGTTTACAATAACAGCCGACAATAACCGCTAGCCCACAATAAGATAGGATTTCTTGGAAATGTTCATACAGATCAATGAAAATGATAAAAGAAGGGTAGATATACACGGAAGCCCATATCGGCCACTCAGAATTTTTTTCAAAGATTTCTATGTTGAAAATTCAAGATAAAAACTTGAAAATTCAAGATAATAAGTTGAAAATTCAAGATAATAAGTTGAAAATTCAAGATAATAAGTTGAAAAATCAAGATAAAAACTTGAAAATTCAAGATAAGAAGTTGAAAATTCTAGATTACAAAGATAAAAATCCAAGATAAAAACTTGAAAATTCTAGATAAAAACTTGAAAGTTCAAGATAATAAGTTGAAAATTCAAGATAATAAGTTGAAAATTCAAGATAAAAACATGAAAATTCAAGATAATAAATTGAAAATTCAAGATAAAAAAGTTTAAAATTCAAGATAAAAAAGTTGAAAATTCAAGATTAAAAAGTCGAAAATTTAAGATAATAAGTTGAAATACGAAAGCCCATTGAGCTCATTTTCCTAGGTTAAAAAGATAAAATTTTCGCGAAAAACGCGAAACTGTCGCGAATAAACGCGATACTTTCACGAATAAGCGCGAAACTTTCAGGAATAATCACGAAAAATGTAAATTTAAATACAAAATTATCTTTATTATCTTAATTATACCCCCCCCCCCTTTTTGCAAATGAAGTTTTTGGGTATATAGGAATCACCCTGTCCGTCCGTCCATCCGTCTGTCTGTCCGTCTATATTCCTTGTCAGTGCAACTCAAAAATGGGATTTGGTTTCTGTCAAAAAATTTAGAAAGGGAGATATTTTTTTTCAAATCCCTAGACCCGTATGAAAAAGTCGGACGCTGTTTCATAGATGTGGCCTTACATCGAAAAATACCGATTTTGACCAACTTGGCATATGTGAGCTGGACTTTGCTAGGGGCATTGCGAAGTCGGGCATTATATGGCAGGTAGGTACATTGATACCTTTCCTTTGAGCTATAACGTATGATCCCTAGACCCGTACGAAATCTTTGGAACCGAATTTATAGAGGGAACCCTAGGTTATAGTGAAAAGGGTAAACTTTTTACCAAATTGGCTAATGTGGGCTGGACTTTGCTAGGGGCTTCGAAAAGTCTGGCATTATGTGGCAGGTAGGTGCACGTTATACGTTTCATTTGAGCTATAGCGTATGATCCCTATAACCGTACGAAAAATTCGGTCGTGACTGAATTTACAGAGGGTACCCTAGGTTTGTACAGTGAAATCGGTAAAATTTGGACCAACTTTGGTAATATGGCCCCGGCCCTTCTAGGGGCTTCGCAAAGTGGGGCATAATATGGCAGGTAGGTACATGTTATACCTTTCATTTCAGCTATAGCGTATGATCCCTAGACCCCTAAGAAAAATTCAGTCGGGACCGAATTTACGGAGGGTTCCCTAGATTCGTAAAGTAAAATCGGTAAAATTAGACCAACTTTGGTAATGTGGGCTACAACTTTCCACGGGCTTTGCAAACTTGTGCATAATATGGCAGGTAGGTACATGTAATACCTTTCACTTGAGCTATAGCATAAAATCCATAGACCCGTACTAAAAATTCGGACGCTGTTTGATAGAGGATACCCTACATGAAAAAAACGGTTTTGACCAACTTGGCTAATGTAGGGTGGACTTTGCTAGGGGCTTCACAAAGTTGGGCATCATATGGCAGGTAAGTACATGTAATAACTTTCATTTGAGCTATAGCGTATGATCCCTAGACCCCTACGAAAACTTTGGAACCGAATTTAGAGAGGGAACCCTAGGTTCGTGTAGTGAAAACGGTAAACTTTGGACCAACTTGGCTAATGTGGGCTGGACTTTGCTAGGGGCTTCGAAAAGTCTGGCATTATATGGCAGGTAGGTGCACGTTATACGTTTCATTTGAGCTATAGCGTATGCTCCCTAGACCCCTACGAAAAATTCAATCGGGACCAAATTTACGGAGGGTACCCTAGATTCGTATAGTGTAGTCGGTAAAATTTGGACCAACTTGGTTAATGTTGGCTGGACTTTGCTAGGGGCTAATATATAGACGAGCACACTCAGAACCAATCCATTGTAATATGATATACAGACCAGCATACTCAGAACCAATCTATATTATCATGATATATAGACGAGCAGGCTCAGAACCAATCTAGATAATAGTAATATCTACACGAGCACGCTTAGAACCAATCTATTTCAACATGATATCTTTTTAAGCACGCTCAGAACCAATCCCTTTTATCATGATATTTAGACGAACACGCTCAGATCCAATCCATATTATAGTAATATCTAGACGAGCAAGGTCAGAACCAATCTATTTTAACATGATATATAGAAAAGCACGTTCAGAACCAATCCATATTATAGTAACATGTAGACGAGCATGCTCAGAACCAATCTATTTGAACTTGATATTTAGTCTCGCTTGCTTATAACCAATCAATTTTAACATGATATGTACACAAGCACGATCAGGCCCAGTCCATATGATCATGATATATAAACGAGCACACCGAGAACCAATCCATATAAACATGGGTCGAGTACATCTTTTTGTAATTTACAAAGTGGGGCGCGAGCTCACACTGCAGAGGTAAGAGACTACAGTGTCAAGAACTTGGCCATCCAGGTCCTCTTTTAAATGAAAAAGCAAGCCGAAAACCATTCCAATTTCTAGTGATATTTGGATGAGCACGCTCAGAACCAATCCCTTGTAACATGATATACAGACGAGGATACTCAGAACCAATATGTATTATCATGATATATAGACGAGCACGCTGAGGACCAATCCATATTATAGTGATATCAAGAGGAGCACGCTCAGAACCAATCCGCTGTAATATGATATACAGACGGGCATACTCAGAACCAATCTATATTATCATGATATATAGACGAGCACGCTCAGAACCAATCCATATTTTAGTGATATCTAGACGAGCACTCCCAGAACCAATCCATATTATACTCATACCTAGATGTGCAGGCACAGAGCCAATCTATTTCAACGTGGTATCTATTAAAGCACGCTCAGAACCAATCCCTTTTATCATGATATTTAGACGAGCACGCTCAGAACCAATCCATATTTTCATGATATAGAGACGTACACTCTCAGAACCAACTCAATTTAACATGATATATAGACGAGCACGCTCAGAACCAATCCATGCAATAGTGATATCAAGACGAACACACACAGAACCAATGCATATTATAGCAATATTTAGACATACACGCTCAGACTTATTCTATTTTAACATGATATCTTTAGACGAACATGCTCAGAACCAATCCATATTATAGTAATATCTAGACAAGCAAATTCAGAACCAATCTATTCTTACATGATATATAGACAAACACGCTCAAAACCAGTCTATATTATCATGATATACAGACGAGCATTGTCAGAACCAATCTACACTGTCGTGTACCCGATTAGGATCGGTCATTTCAAGATGGCGGAGGCTACAGAGAAAAAAAGGTAGGTCTATTCTGTATGAGCAATATCACATAATCCATTTAAGATTTTACCACATGCATAGTTTTAAGACAACCTGTGCATGTCAAATAACATCAAACTTCTACATTTGGGCTTTCTACATATGCAGGAAACAAGTATTTTACCAGTAACATGGAAAGAAAGAAACAGGACAATGATTGACATGAAAACTATGTTATATTGTTCTTCCCTTGTTAATTTCAAGCATAATTATACATAGGCACATATCCTTAAGATATGGATTGATCGACTCAACGATTGCTATGAATAAAAATGGATAGAAACTGAAAAATCAGCAACGAAAAATTTGTTTACGTTAAGGATCGGACACTCCTTTTTCCGATATGTTTGGCTTAGGAGTGGACTCGATTCTTGACGTTATATGGGTTAGGAGCGGTCTTTAATAGGATAGGGATCGGTCATCGAAATATGTAGTTTGGGTACAGCAAATCGATAACTAGATTAACCAACCATACAACAATATTTAAGTATGCTACATAAGAAAATAAAACAAGTAATTACAGGTAAACAGCTTAATGGTGAATGAAAGGATATGGAGTAAATGCACCAGAGACAAAGTCTCTACAAACATATGGCAAAAACAAGCAAAGGAACAACGCTTTTATTGTTGTTCCCCGTAATACGGTTTAAATAACAAAATACCGAAGTTACTGGTAATTTATTTTCTGCATATGCGCATTTCAACAACTTATGTCTCATCAGTGCAGGTCAAACCAAAACAATTGGAAGTCCAATAACCGAAAAACGTGTAAAAGCTGATAAAGAACAAAAAAACCAAAATGTCTTAAATAGAAAACCAAAATTCAGCTAATGACAGAGCTTTGCATGAGGGAGATACTCCTTAGTTTTAAACCAATTTTTTTTTAATTTAGATATTGCGGTTTTCGGCTCAGCACCGAATTACTGACAACTGAGTTGGTGAATACCCTCGGGGACTAACAGTCCACCAGCAGAGGCATCGGCCCAGTGGTAATAAATAACAAAATACCGAAGTAACTGGTAAATTTATTTTCTGTATATGCCATAATTTTAAACCGTGTCATGTACTACCCAAGATCAACCTATATAACAAATTATCATTGACCTAACACTTAAAGTTACAGAGAAACTAATTAACCACAAAAACCGAACAGGCTCACTAGACCGTTAAATTGAGGTCAAGGACAAAAGCCATAAGAAAGACTGTCATGTACTACCCAAGACCAACCTACATACCAAATACCATTGACCTACCACTTCTACTTGCAGAGAAAATGCTCAGTCCGAAAAGTCATTGTGTGAAATTATCTCCCTTCTAAACATGCTAATGAGGTGGGCGTCTACTTCATCAGCCATATTTTAGAAACACGCCGTCTGTTGATGGTGCATAGTAACGGCTGGATATAAAGCTTGTTCGGGTATATAAATCACAAAGGAACGATGCATTTAGTAAAACAAAAACATTTACAAAATAAAAGATATCAGTTTGTCTGCTATTGCACGTTCAATTGTTTATAGTTGATGTCAAATGTCTTCACTGCGACCGCACTAAAATTAACCTGGCGACAATAAAATATTATAAAAAGGCAAAAAATTACCGGGGGCGGACACAATTTCTGTATTAAAAGATAGCAAAAGGATTAATCTTGAAAGGGAAATATGAAATAATTGATTTCAAAGATGTATATTTCAAAGATCCAAAATGACATCCCGTAACTAAGGTGAAATTGAGCGTGGTATCTTCCATTGTGTTCATTATTTGGCGGTAAATGTTATTTATAAACACTGCCGAGGTACTCACAGGGATCAATGTACCCCATTATAATAAAATTATACGAAATTAATAGGAATGTTTCGAGATTTCTGTATCTAAATATTTATTTGGAACGATAGTCGAATGTTTACTGTTCCATTTAAAAAAATAAAACAAAA
>MJUU01036292.1:400-12931 GCA_002080025.1 Modiolus philippinarum | reverse complement strand
CTCTCAGAGCCAATCCTATTTAACATGATATAGAGACGAACACTCTCAGAACCAATCCTATTAAACATGATATATAGACGAACACTCTCAGAACCAATCCTATTTAAAATGATATATAGACCAACAGCCTTAGAACCAATCCTATTTAACATGATATATTGACGAACACTCTCAGAACCAATCGTGTTTAACATGGTATATATAACATGATATAGAGACGAACACTCTCAGAACCAATCCTATTAAACATGATATATAGATGAACAGTCTCAGAACCAATTATATTTAACATGATATATATAGACAAACACTCTCAGAACCATCCTTTTTAACATGATATATGGACGAACACGCTCAGAACCAATCCTATTTAACATGATATATAGACGAACACTCTCAGAACTAATCCTATTCAACAAGATATATAGACGAACACTCTCAGAACCAATCCTATTTAACATGATATATAGACCAACACCCTCTGAACCAATCCTATTTAACATGATATATCGACGAACACTCTCAGAACCAATAGTATTTAACATGCTATATGGACGAACACTCTCAGAACCAATCCTATTTAACATGATATATAGACAAACACACTCAGAACCAATCCTAACACTCTCAGAACCAATCCTATTTAACATCATATATAGATGAACACTCTCAGAACCAATCGTATTAAACATGATATATGGACGAACACTCTCAGAACCAATCCTATTTAACATGATGTATAGACGAACACTCCCAGAACAAATTGTATTTAACATGATATATGGACGAACACTCTCAGAACCAATTATATTTAACATGAATTAAAGACGAACAATCTAAGGGCCAATCCTATTTAACATGATATAGAGACGAACACTCTCAGAACCAATCCTATTAAACATGATATATAGACGAACACTCTCAGAACCAATCCTATTTAACATGATATATAGACGAACACTCTCAGAACCAATCCTATTTAACATCATATATAGACGAACACTCTCAGAACCAATCGTAATTAACATGACATATGGACAAACACTCTCAGAACCAATCGTATTTAACATGACATAAGTACGAACACTCTCAGAACCAATTATATTTAACATGATATAAAGATGAACACTCTCAGAGCCAATCCTATTTAACATGATAAAGAGACGAACACTCTAAGAAACAATCGTATTTAACATGATATATGGCCGAACACTCTCAGAACCAATCCTATTTAACATGATATAAAGACGAACACTCTCAGAACCAATCCTATTTAACATCATATGTAGACGAACACTCTCAGGACCAAACGTATTTTACATGATATATGGACGAACACTCTCAGAACCAATTATATTTAACATGATATACAGACGAACACTCTCAGAACCAATCCTATTTAACATGATATATAGACCAACACCCTCAGAACCAATCCTGTTTAACATGATATATTGACGAACACTCTCAGAACCAATCGTGTTTAACATGGTATATGGACAAACACTCTCAGAACCAATTATATTTAACATGATATATATAGACGAACACTCTCAGAACCGTCCTATTTAACATGATATATGGACGAACACGCTCAGAACCAATCCTATTTAACATGATATATAGACGAACACTCTCAGAACGAATCCTATTCAACAAGATATATAGACGAACACTCTCAGATCCAATCCTATTTAACATCATATATAGACGAACACTCTCAGAACCAATCGTATTTTACATGATATATTAACGAACACTCTCAGAACCAATTATATTTAACATGATATACAGACGAACACTCTCAAAACCAATCCTATTTAACATGATATATAGACCAACACCTTCAGAACCAATCCTATTTAACATGATATATTGACGAACACTCTCAGGACCAATCGTATTTTACTTGATATATGGACGAACACTCTCAGCACCAATTATATTTAACATGATATACAGACGAACACTCTCAGAACCAATCATATTTAAAATGATATATAGACCAACACCCTCAGAACCAATCCTATTTAACATGATATATTGACGAACACTCTCAGAACCAATCGTGTTTAACATGGTATATGGACGAACACTCTCAGAACCAATTATATTTAAAATGATATATATAGACGAACACTCTCAGAACCATCCTATTTAACCTGATATATGGACGAACACACTCAGAACCAATCCTATTTAACATGATATATAGACGAAAACTCTCAGAACGAATCCTATTCAACAAGATATATAGACGAAGATTCTCAGAACCAATCCTATTTAACATCATATATAGACGAACACTCTCAGAACCAATCGTATTTTACATGATATATGGACGAACACTCTCAGAACCAATTATATTTAACATGATATATATAGACGAACACTCTAAGAACCAATCCTATTTAACAAGATATATGGACGAACACGCTCAGAACCAATCCTATTTAACATGATATATAGACGAACACTCTCAGAACGAATCCTATTCAACAAGATATATAGACGAACACTCTCAAAACCAATCCTATTTAACATCATATATAGACGAACGCTCTCAGAACCAATCGTATTTTACATGATATATGGACGAACACTCTCAGAACCAATTATATTTAACATGATATACAGACGAACACTCTCAGAACCAATCCTATTTAACATGATATATAGACCAACACCCTCAGAACCAATCCTATTTAACATGGTATATTGACGAACACTCTCAGAACCAATCGTATTTAACATGGAATATGGACGAACACTCTCAGAACCAATCCTATTTAACATGAAATATAGACAAACACACTCAGAATCAATCCTAACACTCTCAGAACCAATCCTATTTAACATCATATATAGACGAACACTCCCAGAACCAATCGTATGTTACATGATATATGGACGAACACTCTCAGAACCAATTATATTTAACATAATTTAAAGACGAACACTCTCAGAGCCAATCCTATTAAACATGATATAGAGACGAACACTCTCTGAACCAATCCTATTTAACATGATATATTGACGAACACTCTCAGAACAAATCCTATTTAACATGGTATATCGACGAACACTCTCAGAACCAATCCTATTTAACATGATATATAGACAAACACACTCAGAACCAATCCTAACACTCTCAGAACCAATCCTATTTAACCTCATATATAGATGAACACTCTCAGAACCAATTCTGTGTAACATCATATAAAGACGAACACTCTCAGAACCAATCCTCTTTAACATGATATACAGACGAACACTCTCAGAACCAATCCTATTTAACATTATAAATAGAGGAGCACGCTCAGAACCAATCCTATTTAACATGATATATAGACGCGCACTGTCAGAACCAATCCTATTTAACATGATATACAGAGGAGTACACTCAGAACCAATCCTACTTAACATGATATATAGACGAACACGCTCAGAACCAATCCTATTCAACATGATATATAGACGAACTCTCAGAACCAATCCTATTTAACATCATATGTAGACGAACACTCTCAGGACCAATCGTATTTTACATGATATATGGACGAACACTCTCAGAACCAATCCTATTTAACATGATATACAGACGAACACTCTCAGAACCAATCCTATTTAACATGATATATAGACCAACACCCTCAGAACCAATCCTGTTTAACATGATATATAGACGAACACTCTCAGAACCAATCGTCTTTAACATGGTATATGGACAAACACTCTCAGAACCAATTATATTTAACATGATATATATAGACGAACACTCTCAGAACCATCCTATTTAACATGATATATGGACGAACACGCTCAGAACCAATCCTATTTAACATGATATATAGACGAACACTCTCAGAACGAATCCTATTCAACAAGATATATAGACGAACACTCTCAGATCCAATCCTATTTAACATCATATATAGACGAACACTCTCAGAACCAATCGTATTTTACATGATATATTAACGAACACTCTCAGAACCAATTATATTTAACATGATATACAGACGAACACTCTCAAAACCAATCCTATTTAACATGATATATAGACCAACACCTTCAGAACCAATCCTATTTAACATGATATATTGACGAACACTCTCAGAACCAATCGTATTTAACATGCAATATGGACGAACACTCTCAGAACCAATCCTCTTTAACATGATATATAGACAAACACACTCAGAAACAATCTTAACACTCTCAGAACCAATCCTATTTAACATCATATATAGACGAACACTCCCAGAACCAATCGTATGTAACATGATATATGGACGAACACTCTCAGAACCAATTATATTTAACATAATTTAAAGACGAACACTCTCAGAGCCAATCCTATTTAACATGATATACAGACGAACACTCTCAGAACCAATCCTATTTAACATGATATATAGACCAACACCCTCAGAACCAATCCTATTTAACATGATATATTGACGAACACTGTCAGAACCAATCATTTTTAACATGGTATATGGACAAACACTCTCAGAACCAATTACATTTAACATGATATATATAGACGAACACTCTCAGAACCATCCTATTTAACATGATATATGGACGAACACGCTCAGAACCAATCCTATTTAACATGATATATAGACGAACACTCTCAGAACGAATCCTATTCAACAAGATATATAGACGAACTCTCAGAACCAATCCTATTTAACATCATATATAGACGAACACTCTCAGAACCAATCCTATTTTACATGATATATGGACGAACACTCTCAGAACCAATTATATTTAACATGATTTAAAGACGAACACTCTCAGAGCCAATCCTATTTAACATGATATAGAGACGAACACTCTCAGAACCAATCCTATTAAACATGATATATAGACAAACACTCTCAGAACGAATCCTATTTAACATGATATATAGACGAACACTCTCAGAACCAATCCTATTTAACATCATATATAGACGAACACTCTGAGAACCAATCGTAATTAACATGACATATGGACAAACACTCTCAGAACCAATCGTATTTAACATGACATATGTACGAACACTCTCAGAACCAATTATATTTAACATGATATAAAGACGAACACTCTCAGAGCCAATCCTATTTAACATTATAAAGAGACGAACACTCTCAGAACCAATCCTATTTAACATGATATATAGACGAACACTCTCAGAACCAATCGTTTTTAACATGATATATGGACGAACACTCTCAGAACCATTCCTATTTAACATGATATAAAGACGAACACTCTCAGAGCCAATCCTATTTAACATGATATAGAGACGAACACTCTCGTAACCAATCCTATTAAACATGATATATAGACGAACACTCTCAGAACCAATCGTATTTAATATGACATAGAGACGAACACTCTCAGCACCAATCCTATTTAACATGATATATAGACGAACACTCTCAGAACCAATTCTATGTAACATCATATATAGACGACAACTCTCAGAACCAATCGTATTTTACATGATATATTAACGAACACTCTCAGAACCAATTATATTTAACATGATATATAGACGAGCACGCTCAGAACCAATCCTATGTAACATGATATACAGAGGAGCACGCTCAGAACCAATCCTACTTAACATGATATATAGACGAACACGCTCAGAACCAATCCTATTTAATATGATATATAGAGGTACACGCTCAGAACCAATCCTATTTAACATGATATATAGACGAGCACGGTCAGAACCAATCCTATTTAACATGATATACAGAGGAGCACGCTCAAAACCAATCCTATTTAACATCATATGTGGACGAACACTCTCAGAACCAATCGTATTTTACATGATATATGGACGAACACTCTCAGAACCAATTATATTTAACAAGATATACAGACGAACACTCTCAGAACCAATCCTATTTAACATGATATATAGACCAACACCCTCAGAACCAATCCTATTTAACATGATATATTGACGAACACTCTCAGAACCAATTGTGTTTAACATGGTATATGGACGAACAATCTCAGAACCAATTATATTAAACATGATATATACAGACGAACACTCTCAGAACCAATCCTATTTAACATGATATATAGACCAACACCCTCAGAACCAATCCTATTTAACATGATATATTGACGAACACTCTCAGAACCAATCGTGTTTAACATGGAATATGGACGAACACTCTCAGAACCAATTATATTAAACATGATATATATAGACGCACACTCTCAGAACCATCCTATTTAACATGATATATGGACGAACACGCTCAGAACCAATCCTATTTAACATGATATATAGACGAACACTCTCAGAACGAATCCTATTCAACAAGATATATAGACGAACACTCTCAGATCCAATCCTATTTAACATCATATATAGACGAACACTCTCAGAACCAATCGTATTTTACATGATATATCAACGAACACTCTCAGAACCAATTATATTTAACATGATATACAGACGAAAACTCTCAGAACCAATCCTATTTAACATGATATATAGACCAACACCCTCAGAACCAATCCTATTTGACATGATATATTGACGAACACTCTCAGAACCAATCGTATTTAACATGGTATATGGACGAACACTCTCAGAACCAATCCTATTTAATATGATATATAGACAAACACACTCAGAACCAATCCTAACACTCTCAGAACCAATCCTATTTAACATCATATATAGACGAACACTCAGAACCAATCCTATTTAACATGATATATGGACGAACACGCTCAGAACTAATCCTATTTAACATGATATATAGACGAACACTCTCAGAACCAATCCTATTTAACATCATATATAGACGAACACTCAGAACTAATCGTATTTTGCATGATATATGGACGAACACTCTCAGAACCAATTATATTTAACATGATATATAAAGACGAACACTCTCAAAACCAATCCTATTTAACATGATATATGGACGAACACGCTCAGAACCAATCCTATTTAACATGATATATAGACGAACACTCTCAGAACGAATCGTATTCAACAAGATATATAGACGAACACTCTCAAAACCAATCCTATTTAACATCATATATAGACGAACACTCTCAGAGCCAATCGTATTTTACATGATATATGGACGAACACTCTCAGAACCAATTATATTTAACATGATATACAGACGAACACTCTCAGAACCAATCCTATTTAACATGATATATAGACCAACACCCTCAGAACCAATCCTATTTAACATGATATATTGACGAACACTCTCAGAACCAATCGTATTTAACATGGCATATGGACGAACACTCTAAGAACCAATCCTATTCAACATGATATATAGACAAACACACTCAGAACCAATCCTAACACTCTAAGAACCAATCCTATTTAACATCATATATAGACGAACACTCTCAGAACCAATCCTATTTAACATGATATATGGACGAACACTCTCAGAACCAATCCTATTTAACATGATATATAGACGAACACTCTCAGAACCAATCGTATTTAACATGATATATGGACGAACACTCTCAGAACCAATTATATTTAACATAATTTAAAGACGAACTCTCTCAGAGCCAATCCTATTAAACATGATAAAGAGACGAACACTCTCTGAACTTATCCTATTTAACATGATATATTGACGAACACTCTCAGAACCAATCCTATTTAACATGGTATATCGACGAACACTCTCAGAACCAATCCCATTTAACCTGATATATAGACAAACACACTCAGAACCAATCCTAACACTCTCAGAACCTATCCTATTTAACATCATATATAGACGAACACTCTCAGAACCAATCGTATTTAACATGATACATGGACGAACACTCTCAGAACCAATCCTGTTTAACATGATATATAGACGAACCCTCTCAGAACCAATCGTATTTAACATGATATATGGACGAACACTCTCAGAACCAATCATATTTAACATGATATAACGAAGAACACTCTCAGAGCCAATCCTATTTAACATGATATAGAGACGAACACTCTCAGAACCAATCCTATTTATCATGATATATAGACGAACACTCTGAGAACCAATGGTATTCAACATGATATATGGACGAACACTCTCAGAACCAATCCTATTTAACATGATATATAGACAAACACACTCAGAACCAATACTAACACTCTCAGAACCAATCCTATTTAACATCATATATAGACGAACACTCTGAGAACCAATCGTAATTAACATGACATATGGACAAACACTCTCAGAACCAATCGTATTTAACATGATATATGAACAAACACTCTCAGAAACGATTATAAAGACGAACACTCTCAGAGCCAATCCTATTTAACATGATAAAGAGACGAACACTCCCAGAACCATTCCTATTTAACATGATATATAGACGAACACTCTCAGAACCAATCCTATTTAACATGATATATGGACGAACACTCTCAGAACCAATCCTATTTAACATGATATATAGACGAACACTCTCAGAACCAATCCTATTAAACATGATATATAGACGAACACTCTCAGAACCAATCCTATTTAACATGATATATAGACGAACACTCTCAGAAATAATCCATATTAGCATGATATATAGACAAACATTCTCAGAACATTTTCAGAACCAATCCTATTTAACCTGGTATATAGACGAGGACGGTCAGAACCAATCCTATTTAACATGATATATAGACGAGCACGGTCAGAACCAATCCTATTTAACCTGATATATAGACGAGCACGGTCAGAACCAACCCTATTTAACCTGATATATAGACGAGCACGGTCAGAACCAATCCTATTTAACATGATATATAGACCAACACTGTCAGAAACAATCCTTTTTAAGATTATATATAGACGAAGTGGCTCAGCACCAATCCTTTTTTTACATGATATATAAAGGAACAGTCCCAGAACCAATCCTTTTTAACATGATATAAAGACGAACACGCTCAGAACGAATCCTATTTAACATGATATATAGAGGAGCACGCTCAGAACCAATCCTACTTAACATGATATATAGACGGAGACTCTCAGAAATAATCCTATTTAACATGATATATAGACGAACACGCTAAGAACCAATCCTATTTAGACGAACACGCTCAGAACCAATCCTATTTAACATGATATAGAGACGAACACTCTTAGAACCAATCCTATTTAACATGATATAGACGAACACTCTCAGAACCAATCCTATTTAAGATGTTATATCAGGATGTATATACGTCCTTGGTTATATAGACAAGCACGCTCAGAATCAAATTCCTATTTAACATGATATAAAGACGAACACTCTCAGAACCAATCCTATTTAACATGATATTTAGACGAGCACGCTCAGAACCAACCCATATTATCATGATATATAGACGAACACTCTCAGTTCAATTCCAATGAGTCAGGTTGTCAACCGTTTCTCTTAATTACACAGGTACCAGTATACCCTTTGAAATACGTGAGCTACGTATTAATCAAACCAAGGGCGTATATCGCAATATAAGTCCTTGATCAATCTAAATGTTTAAAAATTCAAAATCATTTTAAACAAAGATGTTTTATAATAATACATGTACTCAACAATTAAAAACAAAACTAAATGATTTTTTTATTACAAAGAACTGTAAATAAAAATAATTCAAATATTTTTTTCTTGTGATTTGTCTAGCGAAGTGGACATGTCTTGCAAGAAAAATGATATATTTCAAAGAAATTTTCTTAAAAGAACTTGGGTTAGATTAGAAATTTACACAGACAATAGGCGAATTCCCAAAATTTCGCGGCGGTAAGTAAAAGTTAAAGTCAATTTGGAATGGGGGGTTTCGAACTGTCCCTCCCCGATGCACCACTTTAAATATACACCTTCTGTGCATTTCAGACAAGCTGTGATTAAAAAAAAATCCGAAAAATAAAGAAAAATCCTAGGATTTAATGACTTCACAGCAGGTATTCTCTCAGTTGATCCTCGATCCATACGTTTGTAAAATTTGTCATCCGATCATAATGCGGACAGATATAAAAATCAAGCTTGATTCAACTGCAAGTCCATTAGTTCCTGAATAGATACTTTTGATTCTTCTACTACTTCTTCTACCGGTTCGCCTCGGTCACAATGATAAAATTGACTATTCCATTTACATGTGCGCGAATAAAAGACTCACAACCCTGCAGAAATTACATACAGAACCCCTCCAAACCGTACCCGACACGCTATTTTATTTATGAGGAAGGTTCGCGAACCTCATTAATGATGTCACAAAATCTAATTTACATGTGCAAATTTGCATTTTTGGTTGGCAAAGTTGTAGTAAGACTACTCCATATAACAATGTAAAAAGAATTTTTTATCTTTTGTGAATTTTTATTATCCGTCCGATTTTGGATCTGTAAAATGCGTAATAAAATTAAGATTTTCATATTTTTTCTGTCGATTTACTGTTTTGAAATCTCCCGCAAAAAATATATGGTTTTAACAGACAGTGTCGGCATTGCAGAAATTTGTATACTTTACATAAAAGCTACTTTATATAAATAAGGAAAACAAATATATTTAAAAATTAATAACCTGTAAAAGTGTTAACATTCCAGAATTTACATCAACAAGAATTATCAAGATACCTCTTGATAATGACATTTTTATGACCCTAAGTAATTATCACTTTTTCTTGCCAATCAAATCTGTATCACGGCGAACTCTCCTATTAGTAGATCTGCATGGAGCGACAAAATACAGTTCAATGGGGCGGCATAAAAGTATTCAATGGTGTGGATTTCAAATGAATCAAAGGGGCAGATGTGACATATACCTGGACTATTCAAAACCATATAGAACTATAGCACATTCATATTTGTGCTTAAGGATTCAAGGCATGTTTCGTTGTTCTTCAGTTAACCGTTTGTTCAAATAGATATTATTATTGAATCATTTTTCATGTATACAGTAAAATAATGATTATGGGAAAGTGGCAGAATGTGTGGAGAAGAAATAAGTTTTTACTTTTACTCTCATATGATCCTGGCTACTTAAGCTTTTCTACAATTTGGATTCATGAACATAGAAAATTTTGTACATATGTTACCGCTATAAGTACCTGAAAGCTAATTAAAAGTTGTTTTAATAAACACATGTAAAAAGAAATATCATCCACCCCATTGTAAACTTTATTGCTGCCCCATTGAATACTTTATTTTTTGACAAAATCCGCTCCAATGTATGATGGCCAGTAGATCATATTATAATACTACGTAATAATACTACGTAAACTCGTTTAACTGATGGGCATAAGCTTAGAAGTTCCTGATAATTACATGTTTTATATACAGTATTTCGGGTTGTCCGTAATATACATCAGAGACATTTCAACACGTTATAAATGTCTCTGTGTATATATAAATTGCTATTTTTACTTAAGATTTATCCTTGTCCACGAACTTCACAAACAACCCTTGTATCTTGTCCACTGTTCTCCAACATAAAAATTAATTAACTGATAATTCGGCGATAATTCTATATCAAATTTCAGTGAACTATAAATTAGATAATAAAAATTTCTTACTTTAACGTTTAATTGATATATATAGCACCGTCTAAATAATTATTGATCGGTCCTAAGAGGTTTGTTGCAATTTATATTTATATTCTGGTATTTAGATACATCGTCTGTTATTTATCGGAACATCTCGCATTTCCTTCGGATGTGGTTCTAGAAATGCGTTTCCGGTTCTGAGTTTGCTGGTTCTGAGATTGCCAAGGCTGATAGACCCTGCTCGTTGTTTGTGTATTCAAATGTTCAGGGGAGATAAGAATTTTACCTGTGTATTGGTGGGGATAAAACATAGTACACAGACCCGACAATATCGGCATAAATTTGTGTGAAAACCGGTGCTACACAAAATTACGATAATTATATATAGAGTGAAAATGATGCATGAATTAATTTCCTTTATTTTTCAGGTATTGATACAAAGCAGGTAAAAATTTTTAATGTTTTAACATTGTTTGTTTGGACAAGGACGTATATTTAGATATTTAAATATACGTCCTTGGTTTGGAACATTTTGTCTTATTGCATGTTTTATTTAAAAATTGTTATAAATGCTCATTAAGAGTTATTTAACAGTTGTTGAATAGTTTCAAAGTTTATGATGTTAATTGTTGAATTATTGATTTAAAAATGTTCCTTAAAATTAGTATTACATAATAACGTTTTCAAATTTACTTTTTTGAATTCATTTGCTTAAAATGTTGCTTGCATTTAATTTAGAAATAGCTATTTATTTATTTCTTCTCTTTACGTCCATTATATTAATTTTGTTTAATATTTTAATATGTTATTAAAAAAAAATCAAACTGCAGCATTTTATTGTTTTTTTTAACTAATAAGCGATGTTTTATTTTTTTTTTCTTTTATATCAATATATTTCTATCCATCTTCTTTAGAGACATGCAGATTATCTGCCTTCGAATTTCTAAATACAACTGGAGAAAAATTTTTGTTTGTTATGCAACTAA
>MJUU01036286.1:54779-66144 GCA_002080025.1 Modiolus philippinarum | reverse complement strand
TATAAAAATTGACGAATCAAAATGGCGGTGCGATATGATCTAGTACATATAGTGACTAACAATCCTACAAAATTTGAACATAATCCAATACACGGTTTACGAGGAGTTGCGTCCACAAGAAAGTGTGACAGACAGACGGACAGACGGACGGACGGACACAGACCATTACTATGTCCCACCGTCGCGGGAGACAAAAATCACTTACACAATCATTTCCAAGCTCCAGATGATATTTCAAATCATCCCCTATTGCAAAAGCCAAGAAATCTGTGATGAAAAATTTGTAAATAGTAAAAAAATCAAAGTATCGGCAAACAGGAAGTGGACGCCTGACAATGTTGAAAATTGCTTACACAATGCAACTCATTATTATCAAGTTTCAGACCAAATTTCAAATCATTCACTATTGTAGATGCCAAGAAATCTGTGACGAAAATTTCGTTCATAGAAAAAAATCAAAGTATCAGGAAGTGGATACCCAATGAACTTGAAAATCGGTTACACAATACAACTCATCATTTCCAAGCTCAAGACCAAGTTTCAAATCATTCCCTTTTGTTATAGAAGCCCAGAAATCTGTGACGAAAAATTTATTAATAGGAAAAAAATCAAAGTATCGGCAAACAGGAAGTGGAAGTCCAACAAACTTGAAAACCCCTTACACAATACAACTCATCATTTGCAAGCTTCAGACCAATTTTGAAATCATTCCCACTTATACAAGCCAAGAAATCTTTGACGAAAAAAAATGTTGACGGACGGACAGACAAAGTGAAAACTATAGGGCACCCGCATCTCGATGTGCCCCGCAATTTCAATCCTGAAACTTGGGGCAAAAGTCAATTTCAGGTAAGTGTGGATTCAAATTCTGTTTGACACAGAAATGTGTTGATACAGTAATTTGCTGGATATAGTGATTTCTTGAAGTTTTACCAAACCCTATCATTTCTTAGCTAAAATCATTTAAGCCAATAAAAGTTAATAAATCTTATGATGAAAATTTGGTTAACAGTAATAGTCAAAGTATTGGCAAGCAGAAAGTGGACGGTTTACAAACTTGAAAATCGTGTATACAATACAACTCATCATTTCCAAGCTTCAGACCAAATTTCATCAAGAGCTGGCGCCCAATGGCAGCCTCATATACCCCCGCTCATTGAACCCTGAATCAATGTGGCAAGTGCAAATTTAACTGTATAGGGACACAACACAGGTGTGGACACAGTACAAGTGTGGACACAATGCAAGTATAAACACAATGATGTATAATTCTAGTAACCAACATGTTCAACTATAACTGTCTCCACAACAATTGAATCTGCCTTACATTTTCAAAAGAAATTGTGACGAAAAACTCCATATATTGTCCATCAAAGAAAAACAATGACGTCTTTGCAAACAAGAAGTTTTTATCACATAACCTTGAAATCTGAATACACGATAGATTTGACCATAAGGAAGCTCTGTGCAAAACAACAATTGAATCCCATTTACAGTTTCATAAAAAATTGTGACAAAAAATGCCATATGTTGCACAACAATGAAGAACTATGACATATCAGCAAACAGGAAGTTCTTATGGCATAACCTTGAAATTCGAATACACAATAGATTGGACCATAAGGAAGCTCTGTGCAAAACAACAACTGAACCCCACTTACAGTTTCAGAAAAAATTGTGACGAAAAATTCCATATATTGTACAACAATGAAAAACAATGATGTCTAGGCAAACAGGAAGTGCTTATGACTTAACCTTGAAATCGGAATACACGATAGATTGGACCATAAAGAAGCTCTGTGCAAAACAACAATTGAATCCCACTTACAGTTTTAGAAAAAATTGTGACGAAAATTTCCATATATTGTACAACAATGAAAAACAATGACATCTCGGCAAACAGGAAGTGCTTAGGGTGCAACCTTGAAATCCGAATACACGATAGATTGGACCATAAGGAAGCTCTGTGCAAAACAACAATTGAATCCCACTTACAGTTTCAGAAAAAAGTGTGACGAAAAATTCCATATATTATACAACAATGAAAAACAATGAAGTCTCGGCAAACAGGAAGTTCTTATGCGGTAACCTTGAAATCTGTATATACACATCGGACCATCATCGGAAAGCTTTTGCCAAAATATGATTTCATTCTGTAGAGTAGTTGCTGAGAAAAGTGTGGTTATGGACAGACGAACGAACGAACGAACGAACGAACGAACGGACGGACGAACGAACGAACGGAGGTAGACCAGAATACCCCCACTACTATGTAGCGGCGGTATAATAATTCCCTCAAGTGAAAGTCAAGAAATCTGTGACGGAAAATTTGATTTATAGTAAAAAATCAAAGTATCGGCAAACAGGAAATGGGCGCCCGACAAACTTGAAAATTGCTTACATAATGCAACTCATCATTTCCAAGCTTCAGAACAAGTTTCAAATCATTCCCTCAAGTTAAAGCCAAGAAATCTTTGACAGAAAATTTGGTTTATAGTAAAAAATCAAAGTATTGGCAAACAGGAAGTGGATGTCCAACAAACTTGAAAATTGCTTACACAATACAACTCATCATTTCCAAACTTCTGACCAAATTTAAAATCATTCCGTCCAGAAGAAGCCAAGAAATCTGTGACAGAAAATTTGATTTATAGTAAAAAATCAAAGTGTTGGCAAACAGGAAGTGGATGTCTGACAAACTTGAAAATTGCTTACATAATACAACTCATCATTTCCAACCTTCAGACCATATTTCAAATCATTCCCTCGAGTAGGAGCCAAGGAATCTTTGACAGAAAATTTGATTTATAGTAAAAAATCAAAGTATCGCCAAACAGGAAGTGGATGTCCGACCTTGAAAATTGCTTACACAATACAACTCATCATTTCCAAGCTTCAGACCAAATTTCAAATCATTCCCTCCCGTAGGAGCCAAGAAATCTGTGACAGAAAAAATTGTTGATGGACAGACGGACAGACTGACAGACAGACGGACAGACAGACAAAGTGAAAACTATAGGGCACACGCATCTGAATGCGGGGCCCTAATTACACAGTGTCAAACATGATCAAAACAATTTGTCAAAAGTTAAACTATGTTCTATTTGTTGAAGTATTGGAAGGAAAGGAGCAATTTTGTAATGGACCTTAAATACATCAATTCTAGCAAGTTTGGGGGTGATCACAATAATTTCTAATAGGGTCATATATTTATTTATGTTCTGCAGTGTTAACCATGTTTGTAATCAAAACTGGAAACGAGACACTACTGACCTTCCGATGTAGCAGTAAAGAAGAGACCTTTACATGAATAGTAATTTATGTGCTTCTGAGAAATTTATAAATTCTGGTATCAATTGAAAAGTCATTTCACAATAAATGCAATGGTTAAAGTTTTAAATGAAGAAATTAATATTATAAAAAAAACATTTTCATTAGAAATTCTTTTTTATGATACAGGATTCTTTCTTTCTATAAAACCTCATGCAATGAAATTGGAATCCTCATATCAGTTGTTTTTATCTCAGATGGACCAATTTTTTATTCTCAGCAAATATACCAACATGCCAAGGTCAATGTAAAGGTCAAATATACTGGTACAAATCAAAGCTCTTTCATAAGAAATAAACATGTAAAATGAGAAAGCCCTAAAACTTACCATTTAAAAGATATTCAAAATGTTCAAGTTTTCAGAAAATAGTTGTATGCTAAGGTCAAGGTCATGAGGTCAAAAACAGTGCTGCCAAGTTTTTGTTAAGATTTATCTAAAAGGTAAAAGATCAAAGAGAAAGAACAAAAGATCAAAGGAAAATGCTGAAAATTTGACACCAAAATGTAGACTCACACATTTTACCTGAGACTTGGCAGGCCAGCAAATACAGATTTAGTGTCTTGACAAAGAAAAGCACATGCAAAATATGAAAGCCCTATCACTTACCATTCAGAAGATATACCCAATGTTATATAAAGGGTAATGTTTTCTGATGAATGGCAATGAAATGAGCATTTTTGCAAAGAACCTTCCAAAAGTCTGGTTAATCTATTGCTCCAGAAGTTTCATAAGGAGAGCTAAACAGATGACGAATGGTTGATGGAAGCCAAGTGTTGGGAAAAGCTTTTGGTCATCACATTGGGGTTGAATAATATGTGACACCTAAAAATCCTTAAAGTTTAGAAACCTAGCTTTCTTAAATACAAAGGGACCACCAAAAAGACCAGGGCCACTCAAAAACCCTTTTGACCTAGGTAAGGTTGAAATATGTCTCTATAGATTCCATTATTTGACAAAGTTTCTAATTTATCATCATGGATGAGATGCAGATCTTCCAAGGGGGAAGCATTACAAAAATTGGTTCAAATAATCTTAGTTATTACAGAAGAAAAGGTTTTTCAATACACTACCCTGATGTACATTGTTAAAACTGTATTCCTCACTAAAAATGATCTTATGTAGGCCAAAGAACTGTCGAACAGGATCACCACACAAGGACTATTATATACAAATTTTTGGACGTATTGTGCAGCAGTTTCATAGAACAAGTGAATGTGTCTCTAAGACACGGATGCCCCGCCAATAAATTTACTGCAACAGATTAACACAAGTCAATCATTCATAAATTGGTCACATGTCACTGAATTGTGATGAAACGAAAAATGAAACCAAAGTCATTCAACCATAAATTATAGGTCATGGACACCCAATTGTTTGTTAGATGAATATTATAACAAAATATCATGATTTTACAATACATAGTAGTTGAAAAATAGACTTAAACGCAAAACTTGACCAATGTCACTGAAGCATAGAATGTAAGTCAAATCAACTTAATGTGTAGTTGTTAAGAAATCTGTACATTTGACTATTTTTGCCCATTCAACCCAAGTTACACTGCAAGGTTTGCCTACATCTATTTCGATGTGCCCCATGTTGTCTATCGATGTTGTTTTTATCCTAATTTTTGTCTTTCATTGGGCTACTTAATGACAAATTATTTGTAGGCAGACTTTGCCTGGTTTTACTTTTTCTCTTTGACTGCTCCCGACATGTGTTGCTTCAATGACATATTTTAGCTGCAATTGATGTTGTTCAACATTTATGTCAAGAATACCGTTTAAGTTCTCGCTAGGGGTCTTCTTGATCTCGCTTGAGGGGGTGAATATTGTTCACCTCTGGTTTAAGACCCTCAGGTGACATCCAGATGTTGACAGGAATAAAAGCCCTGTACTTGATAAACTGGAGTTTCTATGTATTGTGTGCGTTTTTGTCACATGTACATTCACTCCATATCCTTTCATTTTTTCTATTTAATGCAAAACTTAACTAAAGTCACTGAAGCATGTAGGTCAAAGCCACTTTATTGTCAACAATTTGGGAAGAACTCATCAAGGAAATTAAATTGATGAAATGTCGTTGTATTATAATGTGTAGTTGTTGAGAAATGGACTTTTAACGCAAAACTTAACCGAAGTCACTGAAGTGTAAATAAAATGTAGGTCAAAGCCAACTAATTGCCAATGATTTGGGTAGTACTCATCAAGGCAATTAATTTGAACGAAACATTGTTGTCCGATTATGTGTAGTTGTTGAGTATTGGACTTCAACACAAAACTTAACCAGAGTCAACAGAAGAAGAGGCAGTCGGAAACGACAGCTAATTCCCTCGCCCGATTGTTGAATGTTTGTCTAGTATTATAAGCACTCCTTAAAGTTGCATCATTCAAGATCTGGCTTGCTACTTAATCTAATCCAGTAATGCAAGATTACATTTCTTGCATGACTGGATTAGATTAAGTCTATGCAAGATTACATTTCTTGCATGACTGGATTAGATTAAGTCTATCTGGAGCTTTGTAACTTTACAAGAAGCATCTGCATACAAAATATTATTCCTCTACCAGTAGTATCCCAGATCAGTACTCATACAAATACTTTAACCTACATGTAAGTCACTCATGCATGAAAAGTAGGGCAAAGTGACCTAATTTTTATCTGGAGCTTCCTGACGTTACAAGAAGGATCTACATACAAAATATTATTCCTCTATGAGTTGTAGTAACCCAGATCTGCACTATTACAGAAACTTTAACCTAAGTCACTCATGCATGAAATATAGGTCAAAGTGACCTAATTTTTATCTGAAACTTCCTAACTTTACCACATGCATCTGCATACAAAATAGTATTCCTCTACAAGTTATGGCACACGAAATTAACCAGAACTTAGGTAAACCAAGATTATCGCAGGAAAACCCAGTTTACCGGGTCGGTAATCCTGGTTCAGCAAAGAAAACCCCAAGTACCGACCAGTAATCGGGGTTTCCCAAATTAAATACATACTAACCTTCGCTTCCTATGAGTTTTTAATTGCTAAACCTACATTACTGTGTGGTAAAGTAGGTTTTACAGCGCAAAATTAACCAAAACTTCGGTAATCCAGGTTTATTGACCAGTAATCTTGGTTTACCTACAAAAACCCCCATTACCTTTCGGTTATGGGTTTTTTAAAATTATATGCATGTTAAAACTCCGCTTCCTATGAGTTTTTATTGCTAAACCCACTTTACCAGTCGGTATATGGTCTTAAGTTTGAAGGGATTGACGAAAGGGTCAAATGCTATATCCCCTCCCCAACATCGTTGGGCCAGGGGATAATAAAGCATGAATTTTTTCACACAAAAGTCATAGGCGTTAGAGAAATTTCATTAAATTTTGAAAACATCTTTTCAAGAGGATTACAATGAAAAAAGCCTGTCTCTTCCACAGCTTGATTTTACAATATCTAGACTTAGAATTATTTCTTTGAAAAATTTTCCAAGTCCAAAAATCATTGTAGAAGGAGTCAATGGAAGTCACAGTCAAAATATCTCCTCTTCCTGGTTTCTTACAATAATTGAATTCCTACATGCATATCGCCATAAAGTGTCTTTCCTTTCTGTCAAGTTTAATCAAATCCTTCAACAGGTTTAAGAGGAGTTGTGCTTAAGAGGTAATATGCTTAGAAGGAATGAAATGAAAAGTCAAAGTAAAATTATCTCCCCTTCCTAGTTTCAGACAATTATTATATTCCTTCATGCACATCTTCATATAGTGTAATTCCTTTGTGTAAAGTTTCATAAAAATCCTTCCAGTGGTTTAAGAGGAGTTGCGCTTACGAGGTAACCCAAACAAAGGGAATCAACAAAAAGTCAAAGAAAGATTATCTTCCCTTCCTGGTTTCAGACAATAATGAAAAAAAGGTCAATCAGAGATTGCAATCCCCCCGCTCACCTTTTTTGGACCCATACTGAAGTTTGGTTTTGAAAATGTAAATATAGGAATCATTAATATAAATTTAATTCAAAATTATAGATTTTGCAGTCTTTCTATTGAAAACAATGATTCCTAATATAAGGAATTGAAAAAGGTATGGTTGCTAGGTAGAATTTCAAAAAATAACGGGTCTTTGAGAGTTTCAGGAAATTTACCAAAATTAGAATCAAAGTTTTTTGCAATCTGACTGTTGAAAATGATCATCATAACTGTAAGGAATGGAAGAAGATATGGTTGCTAGGTATTACTCTATTTAATTGACCTGACAATTATATCACGATTATTCGTTTTAAACTTACCTACAACACAGAGAAAATTAAGCCACGCCCAACCTGTTCAATAATATGAGTAATAGAATCCCAAAAAAATTACAGGTCTTTGAGAGTTTCAGGAAATTTACCAAAATTAGAATCAAAGTTTTTTGCAATCTGACTATTGAAAATGATTATCATTACTGTTAGGAGTGGAAAAAGGTATGGTTGCTAGGTAGAATTCCAAAAAATAACGAGTCTTTGAGAGTTTCAGGAAATTTACCAAAAATAAAAAAAGTTTTTTGCAATCTGACATTAGAAAATGATCATCATAACTGTTAGGAATGGAAAAAGATATGGTTGCTAGATAGAATTCAAAAAAATAACAGGTCTTTAACACTTTCAGGAAATTTACCAAAATAAGAATCAAAGTTTTTTGCAATCTGACTATTGAAAATGATCACTGATAAAATATAGCACCAAAAAAGATACGCTTGCCAGGTAAAATTCCAAAAAGTAATGGGTCTTTGAGAGTTTCAGGAAATTTATAAGAATCATATTTTTGAAGTTAAAGTGGTCATTCTAGCTGATGACATTAAATAGTTGCTAAATTATTTGATTTTATGTTAGAATTTCAAAAATATTGGTCTTTGACGTTTTCAGGAAAGTTACCAAATTTGGCATCGAAGTCAAAATTCTAAATTCTTATCTTGGATTCCAAAACAATTCAAGTTATTCCCCATGAAAATGTAAACCACAAAATTAAAATTATACATAAAGTTCCAGTCATATGCTGAGTACTTATTGTTAACATTTTTTTGTCCCTTTAGGGCATGCCCCCAGGGTCATACCAAATGTCCGCTATCATTAGCAAATTGGAAAAATATAATTGAACTCATATAGAAAGTTTCAGATTCCAAACATAAATACTTCAGCAGTTTTCGCATATTACTGGATAACTCAAAATACAATTTCGCTCATTATTCCGATCTGAGGGCAAATTTCAAAATTCGGAAACCTTCGGCACAGACAACTTTTATATTGTTACTTAAACCCTTATAACAAGGTTTCTGCAACATAAGGTGTAAGAGGAGTTCTAGCTGAATCGTTTTTTTTTTTGTTTGTTTTTTGGACCCCCTAGAGGCCATGCCCCGAGGGGGTCATACGAAAATTCCAACACTCTCTGAGAAGTTCCTACATAATATGTGAGGTGATTCCCAGGTTTCAACTTTCTAGCCTAAATAGTCTTGGAGATTTCTTCAATTATTGGATATCGCAAAAATTCGTATTCATCCATAATTTGCCCCTAGGGCGTTTGACAGAAACTCTGAACCCCTAGCGCACTTGTGCAAATCATACTCTAGTATGGTGCCAAGTTTCAAATTTCTACCTCTTATAGTTCCAGAGCTATCGGGGAGCACTACACACATACGTACGTACATGTGGATGGACTGCATTACATAATCCCCCGCTTTTGCTAAGCGGGGGATAATTATATTCCTTCATGTTCATCTCCATAAAGTGTTATTCCTTAGTCTAAATGTTCATCAAAATCCTTCCAGTGACTTAGAGTTGTGCTTACAAGGTAACCTGTACAAAAAGAATCAACGAAAAGTCAAAGAAAGATTATCTCCCCTTCCTGATTCCATACGATAATCATATTCCTTCATGCACATCTCCATATAGCATTCTTCCTTTGCCTAAAGTTCCATCGAAATCCTTCCAGTGGTTTAAAATGAGTTGCACTTACGAGGTAACCCATACATAGGAAATCAAAGAAAAGTCAAAGTAAAATTATCTCCCCTTCCTGGTTTTGATTCCTTTATGCACATCTCCAAATAGTGTCCTTTCTTTGTGTAACGTTTGCTCAAAATTCTTCGAATGGTTTAAGAGGAGTTGCACTCACAAGAAATGTGGACAGACGGATGGACAGTCGGACGGAAAGACAGATGGACGGACAGACAGGGTGATTCCTATTTACCCCCAAACTTATTCCTTGAAGTTGATCAGAGGAGTCTATCAGAGGAGTTTAAAAGGAGTCTATCGGAGGAGTCTAACTTAAGGAATAATCTACATCAAATATGGCATAAGAAAGAAACTTCAATTCCAATAAAAACCTTTGGATGTCAATCAATACATAAAAGTTAAATCTATAATAGGTTAGACATTTTAAATTAAAGTTGGCCAGAGGAAATAAAATGTGGACAGACAATAAGAACAACAATGACTGCACTTAAGTTGTACTGACTGCAAAATATTGAGGTCTTGCAAATCAATTTTGCATATTCAAAACCAAATCCATTAATACATACTCTAGAGTGATATAATATCTTATAATGAAACCACATAATTAAGTTTTTATGGATTTATCAAATTTAAATGTTGTTATTGAATTGTTTTCTATGGATTTCTTACCTGTCTGTCTATCAAACTATTTATTATTTCTCCTGAGAATTCAATAAGGACATGACTCTTCATTTTATTGTTAAAAATTGGATATACAACAGTGCTAAGTTTGATATATTTAGCAGGGTGCGTAAAAAACATTTTACAAAATGTAACACACTGCAATAGCCAAGTTTCTTCTAAAAAATTTCAAAATGATTGGTCTTACAGAAAAACTTGATACTTGGATAAAAATAACTTCTAACAATTTCAAAAATGCCTAAATCAATTTTCTTTTCAGCTAATGAACTTGGTTATTTAAATCCATGGCTGTCAAGTGACTTATACCGAAGCTACTGTGAATTTAAATTCTGCATATTGCAAAATAAATGGCAAAATTAAGTTGGTGTGGACACAATACAGGTGTGGACACAGTACAAGTCTGGACACAATACAAGTATGGACACAATGATATAATCTTCAAGAAAGAATTTTTCACAAGGGTTCCAAAGAAAACACTCTGTCTAAATCAGACAAATATAAAATTCACCTTTTTTCAGCCTATTTGACATTTTACACATCTACATATAGTGTTCTTCCTTTGTCTAAAGTTTCATCAAAATCCTTCAAGTGGATTAAGAGGAGTTGTGCATATGAGGTAACCTAAACAAAGGGAATCAATGAAAACTCAAAGTCAAATTATCTCCCCTTCCTGGTTTCAGACAACAATTATATTCCTTCATGCACATCTCCATATAGTGTCCTTTTGTGTAAAGTTTCATCAAAATCCTTTTAGTGGTTTAAGAGGAGTTGCGCTTACGAGGTACATGTAACCCATACATAGGGAATCAACGAAAAGTCAAAGTTGAATTATCTCCCCTTCCTGGTTTCAGACAATAATCATTTTCCTTCATGCACATCTCCATATAGTGTTCTTTGTGTAAAGTTTCATTAAATTCCTTCAAGTGGTTTAAGAGTTGCACTTACGAGGTAACCCATATATGGGGAATCACTGAAAAGTCAAAGTCGAATTATCTCCCCTTCCTGGTTTTGGACAATAATTATTTTCCTTCATGCACATCTCCATATAGTGTTCTTACTTTGTGTAAAGTTTCATTAAATTCCTTCAAATGGTTTAAGAGTTGCACTTACGAGGTAACCCATACATGGGGAATCACTGAAAAGTCAAAGTCCAATTATCTCCCCTTCCTGGTTTTGGACAATAATTATATTCCTTCATGCACATTGCCATATAGTGTCCTTCCTTTGTGTAAATTTTCATCAAAATCCTTCAAGCGGTTTAAGAGGAGTTGCGCTTACGAGAAGTGTGGACAGACAGATGGACGGATGGACGGACAGACGGATGGACAGACAGACAGGGTGATTCCTATATACCCCCCAAACTTTTTTTGCAAGTGGGG
>MJUU01036286.1:27535-37940 GCA_002080025.1 Modiolus philippinarum | reverse complement strand
AGGTTAGGGTTAGAAGGGATAACACGAGAATATTAGAATAATATTCGAAAATAAATAATGAATGAATATAGAGTTGTCATAGGAACTCTGGTTAGCGTTGGATAAAAGAAGAATAGCATTGAATAAAAGCACAAGTAACTATTAAAAAGGGGTAAAGAAAAAATAGCAAAAAGGAGAGTTAGAGTTAGTCACGAACAGAAGGCAACAAAAAAAATTAAAGTTGTCATAGCAACTTAGGTTAGGGTTGAAAAAGGGAAGATTAAGAATATCATTGGATAAAAGCAGAGGTAACTAAAGAAAAGAAACGATAGTTAGAGTTAGTCATGAACAAAAGACAACAAAATGAGGAAACGAATGTTAATGGAATACAACATAAATAATATATAATGCATAATGTCTATGGTTAAAGTATGGTTTAGAGAACATGACATATAACACACAATGACCAGGGTCAAAATAAAAGTTAAGGTTAGGGGTTAGGGTAAATAATGGTACAACATTACATAACAAAAAAAAAAAATAGGGTTAGTGCAAAGATAAGTGTAAGGTGAAAGGTTAGGGTTAGCATGAGATCAAAGATAAGACTAATAAAAGAACCTTGAAATGAGGTAGGGCGAGACTAATAAAAGAACCTTGAATGGAGGTAGGGCGAGACTAATAAAAGAACCTTGAACGGAGTTAGGGCGAGACTAATAAAAGAACCTTGAACGGAGGTAGGGCGAGACCAATATTTGCCAATGACAGGGCATGACCAATGGCAATACACAAGTGAGACCAAAGCTTACGGTAAGACATAGGTGTTGAGAGACCAAGAGAGACATACTAAATATGACAGACACTTCTCGGTTCCGTAACGGACACGATTTCCGGAACCGGAATCGGGAGGGAAAAAACGAAGCAGCCCTAAAATATTTTACAAAGAATGCACTACGACAAAAGTGTTCTGAAGTGCCGTGTTCTACTACTCCTGTCCACTGTCAACTCGAACTTTATGGCATTGGTGGACCAAAACAAAATTTTGATTGAAAAAAAATAAAAAAGAATATGTGCCTTACCAAGATGTAACCATTTAACAAATATCAAATTAATATGTAAAGTTAGTGCATAGAAAAGTCCAAAAAATGAATTTTCAAAAAATATTAAGTCCAAAGGCCATAACTGTCCACAAAAACAGTCAAAAGGAACCTATTGTAAAAGCAGATAATTTCAAACATTTATTTTTTTATCTTTAAACATATATTGAAAAATCTTATACCCAAAATCCAAAAATAAGTCCAAATTGCACTCGAAGCAACGACAGCAGAATACAGAAGGAACAAAGGATTGGCAATTACAAAACTGAAAGTCCAGAGACAGGGATTAAACGAGAACACGAAAATACAATGACATTATGCAGCTACAAGACGTAGAAAGAAATCAAAACATTCAAAACCAATGCTCACAGTGTGAACTCCCTTAAACTAACAGTGACATCGGGTGCTCCGGAAGAGAAAACATGTAGCCAGCCAAGGACAAAATCGATTAGTTCAATCCGGAAAGACGTGAATCTCGCTTAAAGTGTCCGTTTTCATTTGGACAACGACACGTTATATCTTTCAATGATGTTATGGTTCTGGACATAAACTCGATAACAGCATAATGAAAAAAAAATCACTAAGAAAAACAGCACAAATTCCAAAATCCATAGACATGAAATGTGAAAGCAAGATTAGTGCTCGAGATAGTATGTAATAGCCTGGTCATATTGACAGAGAATTCATGTTAAAATTGAAACACCAACAAATGACGTCCTGTAGTTTTCACATTCTACGGAAGCTTGTTAGTGCCAGACGTTGATTTATTTTTAAGTCTTTAAAGAACGAGATAGTATTCCGTTATAAGGAAATGGTAATTTGTCATAACGACAAAATATCTCATTACAACGACTTAATTATCAAGTTATAACGACAAAGTATCTCGTTAAAACGACTTTGAAATAAATCAACACCTTTCACCAATATAACGGGCTACTGTACAATTCATATATGTTGCATGTTTTTGGCAGTTCAATGTGTCTTCAATCTGCACAATAAAAACATAATTCTTGAAGCAAAGAGACACGAAGAAACACACACAAATCCGTACGTCAAAGTCAATTGATTCAAATATAAATTACTACGTTATGCTATTTCACAATCAATTACGAAGTTTACAATATTTAAGGATGTAGTAAGGCGGGTTTTTTGAAGTTTAAAAAATCAAACACTCAGATTTCTAGGATTTTATCAATTTTTACAACGTGATATATTTTGCCAATTCTACCCAGTTTTTTAGTCATTAGAAGCTTCAGTAGCTCATTTTAGGTCAGTAAGCAAGATTTCATTAGATTGTTAATTTTCCTTCCATTTGAAAGAAATCAGTAATTTTTTCCATATTATACTAAGGTAAGAAACCAAGACAGCCTTTTCCCGCCATTTTTTTAAAATATGTAATATCTTGAGAACAAGGTCCATAACCTATCAATATTTTAGCTGAATTTATTCTTTTACCAATGCTCTTCCTATGAGAGTTACTTTTTTGGATACAAAAGAAACATTTCAGGAAAACTTACCAAAAGGGGAAAGAAATTATTTATAATAAGCTAAGATTATAAGATTTACAAAACTATTTTTCAAAAAACAAATATGAATAAAATTTACAATTGCATACGAAAACCGAATAAAAAAAGAGGGCAGGAGAATTTTAAATTAAAAAAAAATCCAAAACAAGACAGATGTAATACAAATGGCGAAAATATAACAAACACAAACCAAAGTGAACAATTCCACCACAAAACTTAAGCACTAGCAGTGTGAACCCCAAACCCGGAGGTATCAGCAGGTGCTACGAGAGGGTTAGCATGATCTGCTCAACGCACTGCACCCGTACAACTGTAATGAAAAGTCCACTATTGTCATAGCCGGTGCTTGTCAGTTCTATAATAAACTCTACATCTACTTTAAAATTATATTCTTATTTATGAAATTGACACATTGTAGCGGTCTGTCAAATCATTGTTTTTCAGGACTCCGGCTACAGAGCTGCCGAGAGCGACCCAAAATTACTGGATAGGATTCCCTGTTTATGTGGGATAGTGACTGCGAACCATTGTAGTCAAACTGTGTAGAGAAATGCAAGCTCCATGGAGTAACATTACCCTTTCTTTTATTTTCTGAGGACATTCGAAAGAAATGGTTTATTTGAAATCAAGCCAATATATCGGCAAACAATTAGAAAATGGAAGTGGAAAAATAAAAAAGCATAATCATTCAGTTGAACAACAAAGGAAACAACATGACAAAGACAAGACAGACAAAAATGAACAGAACACCACAAAATTACAGCACTAGCAGTGGGAATAAATTCTTAAGGTACCATAAGGTATTCCGAAATGATACAAATGGTCTGTTCCACGAGAGGCAACCGTGAAGAAGCCATCTAAATAATATTGTGGAAAATTCTGTTTAGATACTGATGGTTATTTCATTTCAGGGAAATAAAACATTTAAATTCATATCACGTGTTACTTATCTACCAAGGTAAAAGTCTAGTTTTTTTTTTTTTTTTTTTTTTTTTTTAGTAAACAAACGCAGAATATTAGAACACATTTGTATCAGAAACATGTTCTACGGAAACAAACTAAAATAGAACACTGTGAATACAAAGCAACACAGACAGTCAAGTCACATGTAAATGTGACATCCGTTACAGTGCAAATAAAAATTCCATGTAGTATAGTCATGATCGGTTGAAAGAAACCAAGTAGAGGTATGACGTGTAGGTAAAAGCAGTTTAGAAATGAAAAACGTGACTGCAGCGGTTTTTTATCCTTGACCATGAATCATCCCGTGAAACTTCGCATTAAGGTTACAGAGCTCAAATGAATATCGCATTAAGGTTACAGAGCTCAAATGAATGCAATAAATAGAATCAAAAGTAAATTGCAAGGAACCAGCTTAGAACAAAGCTTTGATCAAATGAGACAATCTTTATAGTTCAGAAATTTTATTTTGTTTTTAACCCTTAACACGCTACAGAAAAGTTTGGGGCCAACTGTTTTTGAATATTTGCAAGTTAAAACAAATAATATGCAAATTAGCTGAAGCCTGATGTTGATGATGGCTGATAACCATAAAGCAAGTATAGGTGAGCACGGGGCGGGTTGGGTGAGGTGAGGAGGTGGGTGTGGGTAGGTTGAAAACAAGTCGAAACAGGGATACCCCATGGAAAAAAACGCGAATTTGGTCATTTTTCGTCCCAGTTATTGGCCTGGATGACAGTATGACATTGATACATTTTGTAGCTAGTTTGTTGTGTTTTTTTTTAAAGGTTCAGCATATCTCTGTATATTGGCCTTCTGCATGTACCTTTGTCCCTAGGTAGGTTAGGGTCTGGCATGGTGCTAGGTATGGAATTTCACCCAACCAAAATTCTTCAAAATTTACGATTTTCAGCTTTGAATGGCCACAGTACCGGAAGTACGTTTTCAGATAGCTTAAGTTGTGTCACAACTGAGAGAAGACAGATAATTTAGAATATGTGCAACATTATTTTCTCAACGAGGTTCATAGTTTCTTTGCTATATGTGAAACTAGGTTGCCTACCCCAACAAAAAATGACATTCTATGTTCCTTTCCTTTCCAGTGCCTATTTTGTTCAGCAAACAAGGTACTGAAATCTTTCAAAGCTGTAATAAACTAGTCTGGCATTGTATCCAGACTTCCAGTCCTTTAAATGAACATCAGCAAGATGACTTTTCCATTTATGGAGGGCCGTCAGTGACAGAAACGTGAAGACAGTCTCAAAATCGACAAAAGTCCCGTTTTGCGTAGTAAGGGTTGGACTGTCTTTGGTCGTCTTGGACTTACTTTGAGGTATGAGCAAAGCTCATTGTTGAAGGCGCCATGGTGACTTCAAGACGAAGAACAACGATTAAAGCGTTGTTCCACTGCTTTGTTTTACCATGTATTTGTGGAGACGTCTCATGTACATTCAGTCCATATCCCGTCATTGCTTATTGATGACATTGTCTTTTTTTTCTTTTCTTTTTTTTTTTTGTTCGTTTGTTTAATACAGATGTCCATTAAAGATATACAGGTCACAAACTGAGAGTTGGGACAGGTTTATTGAATCGGTTCTGATATAACAAAAGAAACACCTAACAATTATGGACACAGTTATATTTCAAACTCTATTAATTTGAAATATGAACCTTTTTTCACAATTTGCGAGATTTGCCCATGCTTATCGCACTCCCTGCAAAATAATCATAATATTTCAGTACTGAGATGAAAAAAAAAAAAAACACCAAAGGTGGAGGCTAAAGCACGATGTGAAGACATAACTTTGTACGAGAATAATGTTCCTCGTATATTTTTATAAATAAAAGACTAGTTCTACAAAAAAATCGTTTTGTCTGTCCTTTTTGTCTTCCAGTGATATTATGCCAATTGTATTATGTCAAGGGACATTTGCTTTTGCAGTAATCGGGTACCATAAACATCCTCCGTTACGTACCAATAATCTTTTGAAGAAAATCCATTGATGTCCCAGCCATAACACATTTTACCCTCAAATGTCATATTTCCAACGTAGTTTGAATTTTGAAGCCAGTTTAGTTTAATTAAGCCACATCACTCCTTATCGCCACACGGAGTACAACAGGTTTTGGTTATTGGATATATCACAAACATATTAGTGTCGTTTGAAAACAAAAGCTGGCAAGGCGCGTTGGGATTTTTGGACTTAAATGCTTTGCATGCATTCCACATTCAAAATCATGCTGACCTTTACCCTTGTCAAACCGTGCAACATTATGACTGAGTGTTCTTATAGAGTGGCATCCCTTTTGTCATGTAGCCGTCTTCCATGAAATCAACGGAATAGACCGGCGGCCATAATGGCGGTCCTGATATACAGCTAGCAATAAAAATAAACGTCGAAAACAAGCATTCATCCTAATAGATAAGAAAAATAAACTTACATATTAAAAAAAGAATTTTCAATCAAACAGTGCTAGAAAGAAAAATCACACTCAAAAGATAATGTGTTATTAAATGGGATATCTTATTGAAAAACTATCATTTAATTATGTCTTTAGGTACACATGGAAAGCGAATCTATTCTAACATAGCTCTTATTTATCGTCCACCAGCTTAATACTCAATAACCATATATTTCGCACATGCGCAAATAGTATCGGAATATCAGTAAACGGGATGAAAAACAACAATGCTTAAATTTTATTCGTCTTAGTTAATGATGGAAACAAAAGCTTAAGGACAGTTTTAAACTAAATCATGCCATTCAGACACGTAAATGTGTTTTGTTTTGCTTTCGATTTGAATCTTGAAATTGCATTGTGACGTCATAGACACAGACAACAATGGAGGCGGGAAATCCGCCTTCTCTTGGGTCGCTCCAGAATGAAAATTCCATTTTCTGTCATATCAGAATCGAAATAATTAATGGCAGGTATATAGTTATTGTCATTTAAATTCGAATATAAAGGCCCAGCCCATGGTTAAATTTCCAATAACCATATACCTGCCATGAATTATTTCTTAAGCTTATACAATTAACATACTTGATGGACTCTTTTCGGATGGTCTGTTAAGCAGACAAACAAAACAATGTTCCGTAATCCGAGTACTTGCAAACTTCTTGCCATATTTATCGATGGGTAACAAAATGTCAGGTGGAACCAAACAAGTGTACGATCTTCGATGTGTACTTATTCTTTTAATATAAACTAACGCTTAAATGTTTGCATAAAGTTGCATTGTATACTTGATGAAGAAAATTTGCTTGTTTATCTGTTGTTCTGATAATGCTACTAGGGATATTGTTCTCATGGCAACCCTTACTATATGACCAAACAAATGGACACAAGGTTTATTTTGGCAGTGATGCTAATCATTATCTATTTTTAAATATTTTTTTAATGGACATGCCAACATTTGATTGTCATTAATATCAATTAGTGTTGTTGAATGGAATAAACTGTCTTTCTGCGTGTGTATAAACTCATGTCCAGTGCCAGTGCAAGCAGGGTCTATATATATTTGACGTTAAAGTACTTCCGATCAAGATGTCGTGATTAGTCCATGTCTGACCGCGATTACATGGTTAAATTGTTGCCTTCACTGTATTCTCTTTTCATTGATATTTTACCACATAGCCTTATGGATTGTGTATTTAAAACTTTTGACAGTTTGGCATTCAGACAATTTATGGCTCTTGAGATAGTTTTCTGACCTAAGCAAACAATAGTGTTAGCGTATAAATGTGACCCCCACCTGTCTTCGTATTTGTTCTGAATATTTTCATATTTGCTGGTTGTACACATACGCCTAGCTTAAGGGAGTAAGAGCAAATACTAGTCAGTTGAGAATGACCAGAAAGTTATTTGCATTGTCCGTTGGTGATTTAATTATTGATATTTAACATACTCGCTAATGTTGAAAATCAATATTAATTAACAAAATAACAAAGTTGCTGTCAATATAGTTTCTGAGGTTGGCCATTTCTACACCTTATGTCTGTCCATTGCGGATCAATTTAAAAGGGTAACAAGTGCGCAATTCGGAATGCATTCAGATTTTTACCCAAAGATGAAATTCAGAATGAAAAGCCACAGTGTAAACGATTGGTAAATAAACAAAAATACCGTTTTATAATGAAACGAGACAATAGTGAACTGAGATTATATAACATTTTTTGCTCTGTATGTCTGATACTAAAATCTTGGACATTGTTCGGCCTAGGGTGTCAATGAAAATATTTCCCCTGAAAATATCAGGGCCTTTTTAACCCCGTTTTACTCGATAATTAGCCGAATAAACCCCTATTTTATATTCATAAATTTGGAAGATCTTTATATGGAATAGTCATATATTGGACCCGAAAGGCTGAAATTTCGATGCAAATATTTTTTGTATTTTGTCAACCTGGGGACCCCCCCCCCCCATAAAAATAGCATCGTGAAAATTCCACTCTTGTAACCAAAACAACTGTCCCGTCTGAAGATACATTATTTATCAAATCCCAGCTAAAGGAAAATTTCTATATATGGTTGTATTGTGTACTAGATTAGTGTGTTCTACAACTCGTATAATCATTTGTTCTCGTTATAATCAAGCCGAAAGATGGTGAAGATGATACTCGTTAATTCATCCTTCTTTGGAAAGTATGAATTATTAGTAATGTGACATTTCGTCATTAGATTTTTGGCTTTTCTAATTAGATCCCGTCGATTGTTTGTTCGACATCAGCCTATACACCTTCCAAATGGTTTGATTTGATCTGCGCTGAAAAGACACAAGTTGTCGAAATTCGCATATGCTGCATCCAGAATAACAACAACATCGGCATTTTTGTTATTTATAACCACTGGGCCGATACCTCGCCTGGTGGGCTGTTAGCTCGAGGGTATCCATCAACCCAGCATCCGTTATTTCGATGCTAGTCCGATAACATATTTGATCTTGAAAATGGCAATATATAAATTTACAAAATTTTGTTCAAAACGAATAAGTATATCACTCTTACATAGGACTGTCCTTGGCTGATTATATCTTTTTATTTAGATTTTATTGATAACTTGTTCCCTATCGGATTTTACATATATTTCGGTATATGAATTATTTTAATATTTTAATTTGATCTGCACTGAAAAGACATAAGTTGTCGAAATGTGCATGAGCGCAATCAAACAATCAAAATTAACTGTAACCCCGGTATTGTGTTATTCCTCTTTCGATTAGCGTTTTCTGGAAAACTTTTGGTTCCATGTAAAACGCAAAACGAAACAGAAACGGTAACAAACGAAACGGAATGCAAAATGGTCTTTATCTTTAAGAGACAAAACTAAATGGGAATATGTGTTGAAAAAGAATAAAAAAAAAGAAAACAGAATCACTTTCAATAAAACCAGAAAGAAGAAGAAAGAAAAAAAAATCACTTAAAACCCGGTTTCATTGTACATAAACTACAGTATTGTTTCCATCAAAATTCCAACTGAATTCTGCAATGATGAAAAATAAATAATTTATGAATTATTGTCTTTTAGCAGGTCAGACCTTTGTGTGTGTGTGTGCGTGTGTATGTGTGTCCTTATAACCCTTACAATATTGAATGAAAGACATGAAAAGATGAGATATTTGTATATTCCTTTAACTTTATCACTTCGCAAAATATTTAATGCTTATGAACCACGAACATATTATTTTATCTATTAATTCTACACCATTCCAAGACACAATTTATTTTAAAATATATTCAGATAGGTACTCAACTTTTACAACTAGGTGACACAAGTCAGTACCGTCATATTGTCAGACAAACACAATACGTGTATGACACGAACTCCTCCAGAGAATTCACTGACAATTTAATGTAGCACTGTCTCGATTTTACTTTTGTCACTTCATATGAATGACCAAAATGACCTTCGTTTCAGTTCTCATCTTACTGATATAATTATTTTCTTTTTTCCGTTCTGCAGATTAACGTTCTTTTTTCGTTTCGTTTCGTTTTTTTCTTCTTTTTTTACTTATTTCAGGTCTATTTTGCCTAGTTTCTTTCCGTCCGTTTCTATTTGGTTTTGAGTTAAAGAGGGGCCCCTAATTCTAATATATTCTAATATATTCTCTTTCATTCAACTGTACAGATATTGTTTAAAGATCTTTTCGTAGACAATTAATTCGTCTTCCTAATTTACAGATATTTAAGTAGAAGTGCCAATTAACCAACCGCTAAAGGTAGGCCTTGCGTTAGTATCACTCTTGAGAATTCCTGTGGCGTGCGTTATTGAGTGAATCCTGACATAAACAACGTCTCCCCGGTTTGCAGTAATAACAATATTTCCTGTAGAATAGTCGTTGCGGTCTTTATTGTCTGCGCTAATAATAACTCCTTCTACGTCAGAATTTTTGATGATTTCTATTACACTCCAAGCGTTACACTCAAACTGAATAAGAAAACTACACTCAACTCGAACTGAATAAGAAAACTACACTCAACTCGAACTGAATAAGAAAACTACACTCAACTCGAACTGAATAAGAAAACCCATAAACTCCATTCACAGGAACAGTAAAGATGCCATCGAAAGGATTGTATGCACCACCAGCATTGGTCTTCACGGTATCAAATAACAAAATGTGTCGTGTACTTGGAGAAGCTTCAGATTTACTTATGTAAGCATAAAATGCAACCACTTTTGTTTTTGTTGGGACATCTACGAGCCTGATTTTAAATTTTGAAATTCAAAATAACATTAACCAAAAAAGCTACCTAGCAGATCTTTCAACACTAATATTTCTAGTAGCGGTGTGACTGGCGTCATATGTGAAGCGGGTAATACCTACGCTCCCGGTCACCTGAT